>JAMPIT010000587.1:0-77679 GCA_026261815.1 Monarcha castaneiventris obscurior | reverse complement strand
CTTTTTTTTGGGGTGGGGGGGGGGGGACACAGAGGTGCCTTCTCCATGCTCGCCCCCAACCCCATTCCCCATCCCCACCGTGCCCCCCAATTCCAGCTTGGGGACAGCACCCACCCCCCCCAAAAAACCCCAAAAAAACCCCCAAAAAACCCCCACACCAGCACACGGAGTTGGGGGGAGAGCGCGGTGATGATGGTGGTGGTGGGATGGATTCGATGCCAGCGGTGCCAACGGTGCCAACGATGCCAACACTCCCCCCTGGGGGCAGGTACCACGACAAGCAGGAGGTGACCAGCAACTTTTTGGGGGCCATGTGGTTGATCTCCATCACCTTCCTGTCCATCGGCTACGGGGACATGGTGCCCCACACCTACTGCGGCAAGGGCGTGTGCCTGCTCACCGGCATCATGGTGAGCTCGGGGATGCCAGGGGCAGGGGGTTTGGGGTGGGCACGGGGCTCTGCCCCTCACCCCCTCGCCCCCTCACCGCCGTCCCCGTGCCCTGCAGGGCGCTGGCTGCACCGCCCTGGTGGTGGCCGTGGTGGCCAGGAAGCTGGAGCTGACCAAAGCCGAGAAACACGTCCACAATTTCATGATGGACACGCAGCTCACCAAGAGGGTGAGATGTTCTAAATCGTCGCTTTTCCCCCCCCAAAAAACCCCCTCAAAAATCCAGGAAAACCGCCCCCCCCCCTCCTGTTCTTGTCTTCATCCATGGATAATTCCTGGGATTTGGTGGATTTTCCAGGTGAAAAACGCTGCTGCCAACGTACTCAGGGAAACGTGGCTCATCTACAAACACACCAAGCTGGTGAAGAAGATCGACCATGCCAAAGTTCGGAAACACCAGCGTAAGTTCCTCCAAGCCATCCATCAGTAAGTGCCAAAGCTTTTCCTGCTTCCTACCAGGAGCCCCAGCTCCGAGGTCGTTGTTCCCAGCGGGAATGCTCGGGGTGGAGCCCCCCCTCCTTGCCCCGGGTGGGAGCCCGGGGGTCCCGGTGTGGTGGCTGGGTCACTTGGTGGCCATTGGGGTCACCGTGTTGGCCACCTCTGCTGTCACGTTCTCCTGGCCTTGTTCTCTGTGCTCTTCCTGTCCCCATTCCTTGTTCTCTGTCCAATTCTTGTCCCCATTCCTTGTTCTCTGTCCCATTCTTGTCCCCATTCCTTGTCCTCTGTCCCCATTCCTTGTTCCCTGTCCCCATTCCTTGTCCTCTCTCCCCATTCCTTGTTCCCTCTCCCCATTCCTTGTCCTCTCTCCCCATTCCTTGTCCTCTGTGCCCTTCTTGTCCCCATTCCTTGTCCTCTGTTCTCTGTCCCATTCTTGTCCCCATTCCATGTTCCCTGTGCCCTTCTTGTCCCCATTCCTTGTCCCCATTCCTTGTCCTCTGTCCCCATTCCTTGTTCTCTGTGCCCTTCTTGTCCCCATTCCTTGTTCCCATTCCTTGTTCTCTGTCCCCATTCCTTGTCCCCATTCCTTGTTCCCATTCCTTGTCCTCTGTCCCCGTTCCTTGTTCTCTGTCCCATTCTTGTCCCTTTCTTGTCCCCATTCCTTGTTCTCTGTGCCCTTCTTGTCCCCCCCATTCCTTGTCCTCTGTCCCCTTCTTGTCCTCATTCCTTGTCCCCGTTCCTTGTCCCCATTCCTTGTTCCCTGTCCCCTATTCCCACTGTCCCACTCCCCTGTCCTTGTCCTCTATCCCAATCTCGACCCCTCTCCTTGTCCCCATTCCTTGTCCCCTGTCCTCATCCTCTATCCCGTCCTTGTCCCCTCTCTTTTTCCCCATTCCTTTTCCTCTGCCCCATCCTTGTCCCCTCTCCTTGTCCCCATTCCTTGTTCCCTGTCCCCCATTCCCACTGTCCCACTCCCCCGTCCTTGTCCCCTGTCCCATTCTTGTCCCCATTCCTTGTCCCCTGTCCTCATCCTCTATCCCATTCTTGTTCCCTGTCTCTGTCCCCATTCCTTGTCCTCTGTCCCATTCTTGTCCCCATTCCTTGTCCCCTGTCCTTGTCCCCATTCCTGTCCCTTCTCTTTTTCCCCATTCCTTGTCCCTGTCCCGTTCTTGTCCCCTGTCCTTTTGTTTTCCATCCACTGGCCCCATCCCCTGTCCTGTCCCTGTCCTTGTCACCTCTCCCCCATCTTTGTCCCCTGTCCCCATCCCCTGCCCTTGTCCTCCATCCCCACTGTCCCCATCCCCTGTTCCATCCCTGTCCCCCTCTCCCGTTCCCATTCCTCATCCCCCATTCCTCATCCCTCATCCCATCCCTGTCCCCCTCTCCTGTTCCCATTCCTCATCCCCCATCCCCTGGCCTTGTCCCCTGTCCCCGTCCCCGCTGTCCCCATCCCCTATTCCATCCCTGTCCCATTCCCATTCCTATTCCTCATCCCCCATTCCCATTCCTCATCCCTCATCCCATCCCTGTCCCCCTCTCCTGTTCCCATTCCTCATCCCCCATCCCGTCCTTGTCCCCTGTCCCCATCCCCACTGTCCCCGTCCCCGCTGTCCCCATCCCCTATTCCATCCCTGTCCCCCTCTCCTGTTCCCATTCCTCATCCCCCATTCCTCATCCCTCATCCCATCCCTGTCCCCCTCTCCTGTTCCTGTCCTTGTTCCCCATCCCCTGGCCTTGTCCCCTGTCCCCATCCCCTGGCCTTGTCCCCCCATCCCCAGTGTCCCCATCCCTATTCCATCCCTGTCCCCCTCTCCCATTCCCATTCCTCATCCTCCATCCCATCCTTGTCCCCTGTCCCCATCCCCTGTCCTTGTCCCCATCCCCACTGTCCCCATCCCCATTCCATCCCTGCCGCCCTCTCCTGTTCCTGTTCCTGTTCCTGTCCCTGTCCCCCCCCGTCCCCCCGGGACCCCCTCCCACCCCAATCCCCCCGGGGTGACCCCGCTGCCCCCAATTAACTAACGACCTGTGACCGTCACCGCGTCCCTCACCCGTGGGGAGGGAGCAGAACTGTGGGGCCGTGACCCCCCTGCTACCTCCAGCTTTGGGGTGGGCTGTGGGGTCTGACCGGGACAGGGGGGGTCCTTTTTGGGGTGGGGGTGGTGACGCTGCCCCGCTGTCCCCTCGGAATTAAACCTTTGTTTTGTCTCTGTTCCGCCCCGTCCCTGCAGAGCTCAGAAGTAAGTGCCCCCCACCTCCCTCCCCCAGCTTTGCATGGGCTCTGCCTGCCGAATTTTGGGGCTGGGGGGACACCCCACAACTCGTGGGGGACACCCCACAACTCGTGGGGGACACCCCACACCTCGGCGTGACCCCCTCCAGGGGCGGGGGTTGGAGAGGCTGCGCTTGCTCGGAGGGGCTGCACGTTTGGGGTGAGGGGCTGCGTGTTTGGGGTGAGGGGCTGCACGTTTGGGGTGAGGGGGTTCCTGGGGGGGGGGGTGACAGCCCTCACGGGGGGGTGTCCCCAACCCTACGGGCTGCCCCCACAGGCTGAGGAGTGTGAAGATGGAGCAGCGCAAGCTCAACGACCAGGCCAACACCTTGGTGGACCTGGCCAAGGTGAGCCCGGCCACTTGCAGCCCCCACATTTTTTATGGGGTCGGATCCATCCCTGACCCCCTTTCCCTTAAATCCCGCGTCCCCCCCCAGACCCAGAACGTGATGTACGACATGGTGTCGGAGCTGCAGGAGCGCCACGAGGACCTGGAGAAGCGGCTGGGAGCGCTGGAGAGCAAACTGGAGGCGCTGGGGCTGAGCCTGCTGGCGCTGCCGGGGCTCGTCAGCCAAGCCCTGGGCCAGCAGCAGCGGGAGCTGCTCGGGACGTGGCCCCCCCGCCTCTGCTCGGCCACCGCCCCCTGTACCCCCACCCGGGCACCCCCCCGAGCCGCCCCCGACAGCCCCCGGCCCGCCTCGGATAGCGGGTGAGGGGTGGGGGGCGTCGTGGGGGCACCCCCGGGTTCCCTTCTGTCACCCCGGATAGTGGGTGAGGGGTGGGGGGGCGTCGTGGGGGCACCCCCGGGTCCCCTTCTGTCACCTCGGATAGTGGGTGAGGGGTGGGGGGGCGTCGTGGGGGCACCCCCGGGTCCCCTTCTGTCACCCCGGATAGTGGGTGAGGGGTGGGGGGCGTCGTGGGGGCACCCCCGGGTTCCCTTGTGTCACCTCGGATAGTGAGTGAGGGGTGGGGGGCGTCGTGGGGGCACCCCCGGGTCCCCTTCTGTCACCTCGGATAGGGGGTGAGGGGTGGGGGGGCATCGTGGGGGCACCCCCGGGTCCCCTTCTGTCACCCCGGATAGTGGGTGAGGGGTGGGGGGCGTCGTGGGGGCACCCCCGGGTCCCCTTGGGTCACCTCGGATAGGGGGTGGGGGGCGCTGGGGACACCCCCAGGTCCCTTTCTGTCACCACCCCCAAGGTCTGGGAGTTGTGGGGGGGTCTTGGGGACACCCCCAGATCCCCTTCGGTCACCTCTGATAGGGGGTGGGGGGCACTGGGGGTACCCCCAGGTCCCCTTCTGTCACCCCCCCCACCCTTTTGGACTGTGAATAATGGGGTGGGGGGCTTGGGGGGGCATCCAGAGGTGTCCTTTGGTCACCCCCCCAGATCTGGGAGTTGTGGGGGGGCACTGGGGGAACCCCCAAGTCCCCTTCTGTCACCCCCCCGACCCTTTTGGACTGTGAATAATGGGGTGGGGGGGCTTCCAGAGGTGCCCTTTGGTCACCCCCCCGGATCTGGGAGTTGTGGGGGGGGTCTTGGGGACACCCCCGGGTCCCCTTGGGTCACCTCTGATTGGGGGTGAGGGGTGGGGGGCACTGGGGGCACCTCCAGGTCCCCTTTGTCACCCCCACACCCCTTTGGACTGTGGATAATGGGGGTGGGGGGGGGATTTTGGGGACACCCCCAGCTCCCTTCGTGCCCCCCTCACCTCCCACAGCGGATTTGGGGTGCGGGGGGGGGATTTTGGGGACACCCCCAGGTCCCCTTCTGTCACCCCCTCACCTCTCTGGACAGTGGATAACGGGGTGGGGGGGGGATTTTGGGGACACCCCCAGCTTCCTTCGTACCCCCCTCCCCCCTTCCCACCCACGGACGGCGGTTTTGGGGTGCGGGGGGGGGATCTCCGGTGTGGGGAAGGGAGGGGGGGTCACATCTCCCTTTGTGCCCCCTCCTCACTCCCAGCACGGCGGGTATGGGGTGGGTACAGGGGGGGTTGGGGGGGGGGGTCACAGATCCCTTTGTGCCCCCCTCCCCCCCCCAATTCCCCACCGGCGGTTTTGGGGTGCGGTTTTGGGGGTGCGGGGATGCGGGGGGGGGTCCCGGGGGTGACCCCCCCGTTAATGTCTGGCCATCGTGTGGCTGATCTCAGTAGCTTTGTTCTGTAAAGCCCTGTATAAACTTCCTGCGTTCACTGTGCTGGCCTCAGGCTGGACCCCCCCCCCAAAAAAAAATAACCCGGGACCCCCCTCCCCAAAAAAAAAAAAAACCCGGGACCACCTCCCCAAAACCCCCCCGCCCCCGGCTGCTGGGAGCCGAGCTGAGCCTCCAAAAAGGCTTTTTTTTATAATTTTTTTGTTTTTTTTGTGGGGGGGTGGTGGGATTCTCTTGGGGAGGGGGACAAAGGGGACAAACCCTGAGTGGTTTTGAGGTGCGGGGGGGTTTCAGGGTTGTGCCCCCCCCTCTTTTTTCCCGGGTGAGGGTTGGGGATAATTTTTTGGGGTTGGGGGCGGGGGGGGTGTGACCCCCGTGGTGAGAGCAGGGCTGAGCCCCAGGATGGTGGTGGGAGAGGGGGGGATTTATTTATTTTTTGGGGGGGGGGGATTTTTTTTTTTTTGGGGGGTGGGGGGGTTGAGGAGGAGGAGGGGGGGGACACAATTTTTGGCTCTGCCCCCCACCCCAAGTGACCTTGGCCAAGTCACGTCACCTCTCTGTGCCTCAGTTTCCCCCATCTGTAAAATGGGGAGGGGGTTATATATTTTTTTTTTTTGGGGGGGGGGGAGTGGGGCACCAAACCAGGAAATCCCTGGATGCAATACTCAGCCCAGCCCCCACCCCCCCCAAAAAAAAAAAGGGGGGGGGGGCCAGGATCGCCCCCTCCCCCAACCCTGGACCCCTCCCCTCCCCCACATCGGGGCTGGTCCTGTTCCCCCCCCTCCCGGTTTGTGTGGGGAGGGGGGGTTTTTTTTGGGGTGGGGGGTGTTTTTTGGGGGGGGCTGAGGCGCACATTAAAGGAGCCTGAACTGGACGCGTCGCTCTCTGCTCGCCCTGGGTGGGGAGGGGGGGGGTTTTGGGGCGGTTTTAGGGGGGATTTTTGTTTTATTTTATTATATTTTGGGGGTTTTTTTATCCCTGGGGGGGGAGTTGGCCCCCACCCCGGGCCCGACAAAACCCCGCGGGGGGGGGGGGTGGGGGGTGGGGAGGACACGGGGGGGGGGTGACACCCCCCCAAATTGAGACAATTTTTGGGAAGGGGTGTGGGGCAGGGAAGGTTATGGGGGACCCCAGCCCCTTTTGTGGGGTCACCTCGTGGAGGGGGGGGGGGGTGGTAGCCCCATGGTGGCCACGCGGCGGCGCGGGGGGAGGGGAGAGGTGGCTAATGAGGCTGTTAATGATTAACCCGCGGTGCCTGGCGGCGGTGGCGGTGCCCGGTGGCCCCGGTGGTGGCCCCGGTGGTGGCCCCGGTGGTGGCACCGGGCACATCGCGGGTGACCCCTCCCCACCACACCGGCAGGTAACGGCGGGGGCTGGACACCGGACATTGTCACCGAGGGGGTCCCTGGGTGTTTCCCACTCATTCCCAACCCAAACTGGGAGGGACTGGGACGTGCTGGAGGTGCCACCCCCGGGGAGATGGCAGCGGGTGCCCCGCGGGGGAAACTGAGGCACGGCACCGCTCTCACCGTGCCCGGGGGTCGCCTGGAAGTGCCAGGTGACCCCCGAGGGGGTCCCCAAGAGCGGGGGCACCGCGTCCCGCGGGTGGCCACGCCGATGCCAGCCCGTGCCAGGCGGGTCACCTTCGAGGACGAGGTGGCGACAGCGCCGGGGAGGGCGCGGGAGAAGCCGGGGGGCAGCGCGGTGGCCCCAAAAGTGTCCCCAAAATTGTCACCATCGCCCGGATCTGGGTCCCCAAAAGCGTCATTGCCGGGAGCTGGGACCCCAAAAGTGTCACCGGGGTTGGGAGTTGTGGCCCCAAAAGTGTCACTGGGGTTGGGAGTTGTGGCCCCAAAAGTGTCACTGGGGTGGGGAGCTGGGGCCCCAAAAGTGTCACCGCTGCTGGGAGTTGGGGCCCCAAAAGTGTCACCGTGGTCGGGAGCTGGGTCCCCAAAAGTGTCACCATTACCGGGAGCTGGGTCCCCAAAAGTGTCACTGGGGTCGGGAGCTGGGGCCCCAAAAGTGTCACCGGAGCCGGGAGCTGGGTCCCCAAAAGTGTCACCAGGGCTGGGAGCTGGGGCCCCAAAAGTGTCACCGTCGGGAGCTGGGACCCCAAAAGTGTCACTGGGGTCGGGAGCTGGGGCCCCAAAAGTGTCACTACGGCCTGGAGGTTTGTCTCCAAAAGTGTCAATGCCAGGAGCTGGGTCCCCAAAAGTGTCACCATCACTGGGACCTGGGTCCCCAAAAGTGTCACCGGGGCTCAGAGCTGGGTCCCCAAAAATGTCCCCAAAAGTGTCCCCATCACCGGGAGCTGTGTCCCCAAAAGTGTCACCGCTGGGAACTGGGTCCCCAAAAGTGTCACCGGGGTGGGGTGGGTGTGTAATGCCTGGAGCTGTGTCCCCAAAAGTGTCACCGGGGTGGGGTTGTGGGTGTGGGGGGGTGGGTTGTGTGTATCACCGGGAGCTGTGTCCCCAAAAGTGTCACTGGGGCCGGGGGGTTGTGGTGGTGTGTGGGGGGGGTGGGTGTGGGGAGCGGGTCCCCAAAATGTCTGTGTTGTGTGGGGTGGGTGTGTTGGGGTGGTCCCAAAAGTGTCACCATCACCCGGAGCTGGGTCCCAAAAGTGTCACTGGGCCCAGAGCGGGGTCCCCAAAAGTGTCACCATCACCCGGAGCTGGGACCCCAAAAGTGCCACCGCCAGGAGTTGGGTCCCCAAAAGTGTCACCACGGCCCATGGGAGTTGTGTCCCCAAAAGTGTCACCATTGCCGGGAGCTGGGGCCCCGAAATTGTCACCGTGGCCCGGAGCTGGGTCCCCAAAAGTGTCACCGCGGCCTGGAGCTTTGTCCCCAAAAGTGTCACCGCGGCCTGGAGCTTTGTCCCCAAAAGTGTCACCGTCAGGAGCTGGATCCCCAAAAGTGTCACCGGGACCCAGAGCTGTGTCCCCTAAAGTGTCACCGGGGCCCAGAGCTGTGTCCCCAAAAGTGTCACCACCCAGAGCTGTGTCCCCAAAAGTGTCACCACCCGGAGCTGTGTCCCCAAAAGTGTCACCACCCAGAGCTGTGTCCCCAAAAGTGTCACCACCCGGAGCTGTGTCCCCAAAAGTGTCACCGCCTGGAGCTGTGTCCCCAAAAGTGTCACCACCCAGAGCTGTGTCCCCAAAAGTGTCACCGCCTGGAGCTGTGTCCCCAAAAGTGTCACCGCCTGGAGCTGGATCCCCAAAAGCGTCCTACAGCATCCCAGACTATGTGGTGTAAGTGACTGCTCGGGACAGGGGTGTGGAAGCCCCCCAAGGACGCCCCCGCGAGGGTCCCGGGGCTGTGGGCGACCCCCAAAGTGACTCCGGTGGCTTTTTGGGGTGCAGGCGGTACCCCGCGATCCGCAGCCCCCGGCAGCGCGCCGGGTACCTGGGGGTGTTCCAGGACCAGCGGCAGGAATTCCGGGATCTGCTGCGGGAGCTCCGCGTCACTTGGAACCCCTCGGGCAGCACGGTGGGTCCGGGGGGGGGTCACCGGGAGGGGCTGGGTGGGGAGAGGGGGCCGAGGGGACAGAGGGGACACCCCCAGGCTCTGGGGGCACCAGGAGGGGTTGGGTGGGGTGAGGAGACATCCTCAGGCCCTGGTGGCACCGGGCAGGGCTGGATGTGGTGAGGGGACAGGAGGGGACATCTCCAGGGTCTGGTGGAACCGGGCAGGGTTGGATGTGGTGAGGGGAAATCTCCAGGCTCTGGTGGCATCAGGAGGGGTTGGGTGGGATGAGGGGACAGGAGGGGACACCCCCAGGCTCTGGTGGCTCCGGGAGGGGTTGGGTGGGGTGAGGGGACAGAGGGGACACCCCCAGGGTCTGGTGGCACCAGGAGGGGTTTGGGTGGGGTGAGGGGACACCCCCAGGGTCTGGTGGCACCAGGAAGGGTTGGGTATGACGAGGGGACAGGTTGGTGGGGGGGTTGGGTTGACGAGGGGACAGGAGGGGACATCTCCAGGCTTTGGTGGCACCGGGCAGGGTTGGATGTGGTGAGGGCACTGGAGGGGACACCCGCAGACTCTGGTGGCACCAGGAGGGGTTTGGGTGGGGTGAGGGGACACCCCCAGGCTCTGGTGGCTCCGGGAGGGGTTTGGGTGCAATGAGGGGACACCCCCAGACTCTGGAGACACCAGGAGGGGTTTGGGTGGGGTGAGGGGACAGAGGGGACACCCCCAGGCTCTGATGGCACCAGGAGGGGTTTGGGTGTAGTGAGGGGACAGAAGGGACATCTCTAGGCTCTTGTGGCACCAGGAGGGGTTTGGGTGGGATGAGGGGACAGGAGATGACACCCCCAGACTCTGGCGGCACCAGGAGGGGTTTGGGTGGGGTGAGGGGACACCCCCAGACTCTGGAGACACCAGGAGGGGTTGGGTGGGATGAGGGGACAGGAGATGACACCCCCAGACTCTGGAGACACCAGGAGGGGTTTGGGTGCCATGAGGGGACACCCCCAGGCTCTGGAGACACCAGGAGGGTTTGGGTGCAATGAGGGGACACCCCCAGACTCTGGAGACACCAGGAGGGTTTGGGTGGGGTGAGGGGACACCCCCAGGGTCTGGCGGCACCAGGCGACACCCGGCAGCCCCTGGAAATCCCCAGGACTCCAGAATTCCACAGCCGCTCCCCGCGGGGAGGTTTTGCCTCCTGGGAAGCTCTGAAATTGTCACCGAGCCCCTCCAGATTTGTCACCTGAACCCCCCCACCCCATCCCATCCCATCCCACCCCACCCTGGGGCCGTGTCCCTGCCCCGTGGGATGGGGACAGCGCTGAGAGCTCGGGGGCTCAGATTTGGGGTGTCCGGGGGTGTCGGGGGGGATCCCCGGGACATTCCCGGCGGGATTCCCGCAGGATCCATCCCGCCTGGAGAAGCTGCGGCGCTGCGAGTACCTCAGGGAGAAGCTGCAGCACCTCAAGGCGAGGATCCGCGACTACGAGCGAGTCGCCGGCGCCGGGCCCGCTGCCCCCTGAGCCCGCGGCCACCGGGGACCACCGGAGACAACTGGAGAAAACCGGAGAAAACCGGAGAAAACCAGAGACCACCAGAGAAAACCAGAGACCACCAGAGAAAACCAGAGACCACCGGAGACATCAGAGACAACCGGAGACCACCGGCAAACATCGGAGACCACCGGAGGCCACCGGAGACAACCAGAGACCACCGGAGACCACCAGAGACCACTGGCGACCACCAGAGACCACCGGAGAAAACTGGAGACCACTGGAGAAAACTGGCGACAAGCGGAGACCACTGATGACCACCGGCGACAACCAGTGACCACTGGCAACCACTGGAGACCACCGGAGACAATTGGCGACCACCGGCAACTACTGGAGATCACCAGAGACAATCAGCGACCACCGGCAACCACTGGAGACCACTAGCAACCACTGGAGACCACTGGAGACCACCAGAGACAATCGGTGACCACCGGCGACCACTGGCGACAAGCGGCGACCACCAGAGACCACCGGAGACCACTGACGACCACCAGCGACAAGCGGTGACAAGCAGCGACCACCAGCGACCACCGGAGACCACCGACAACCACCGGTGACAATCGGCGACCACCGGAGACCTCTGGCGACCACCGGCGACAAGTGGTAACCAGCGACGTCCACCGACGACAACCGGAGACCACCGGAGACAAGCAGCAACCACCGGAGAGCACCGGCGACAACCAGAGACAACTGGAGACCACCGGCGATTACCGGCAACCACCGGCGACCACCGGAGACCGCTGGCGACCACCAGAGACCACTGGCAACAACCAGCGACCACTGGTGACCACCGGAGACCACTGGAGACTACTGGTGACCACCGGAAACAAGCGGCGACCACTGGTGACCACTGGCAACCACCAGAGACCACCGGCGACAACCGGAGACAACTGGCGACCACTGGCAACAACTGGAGACAACCAGAGACCACCGGAGGCCACCGGAGGCAACCGGCGACCACTGGCGACCACCAGAGACAAGCGGTGACCACTGGCAACAACCGGAGACAACTGGAGACCACCGGAGACCACCAGAGACCACCAGAGACAAGCGGGGACCGTGGGAGACCACTGGCGACAACTGGAGACCACCAGCGACCACCAGCAACAAGCAGCGACCACCGGCGACCAATGGCGACCACCGGAGACCACCAGCAACAACTGGAGACTACTGGTGACCACCGGAAACAAGCGGCGACCACCGGAGACCACCAGCGACAACTGGAGACTACTGGTGACCACCGGAAACAAGCAGCGACCACTGGCGATCACCGGCAACCACCGGTGACCACTGGTGACCACCAGAGACAACCAGCGACCACCAGTGACCACCAGAGACAACTGGTGACAATCGGAGACCACCAGCGACCACCAGAGACCACCGGAGACCACAGGAGACCACCGGTGACCACCAGAGACCACCAGAGACCACCAGAGACCACTGGAGACAATCGGTGACCACCGGAGAGAACCAGAGACCACCGGAAACAACCGGAGACCACCGGAGACCACTGGAGACCACCAGAGACAGCCCCGCCGGGGCCACCCCGAGGGCAGGGCAGGAAGGGGGTGGCGGTGCCATCGCGCCCCCATTTTGGGGTTTTTGGGGAGTCTCGGGGGGTCCCGACCCCTTTCTTGTCCCCCGTGGGAATGGGGACCCCCCCCCCGGTGAAGGGGGTGAAGGTTTTGGTTTAATAATTAGGGTTAATTAATTGGTGGTGTTTGTGGGGTGCCCGAGTTGTTTTTGGGGAGGGGTCTCCAAGGCTTTTTGGGGGCGTGCCCAAGTTCTTTTGGGGAGGGGTCTCCAAGTTTTTTTGGGAAGTCTCCAAATTTTTTGGGGTGGGGTCTTCAAGATTTTTTTGGGCGTCTCCAAGTTTTTTTTGGGAATCCCCAAGATTTTTTGTGGGAGTCTCCAAGGGTTTTTTTTCGGAACTTTCCGAGGTTTTTTTTGGGGGGAGAGTCTGTAAGATTTTTTGGGGGGGGAAGGGGGGCGGTTCCAAGGTTTTTTTTTGGTGAAGGTCTCCAAGATTTTTTGTGGGGTTTTTTTGGGGGGATTCTCCAAGATTTTTTGTGGATTTTTTGGGGGGGTTCTCCAGGTTATTTTTTGTGGGGTTTTTTGGGGGGTTTCTCCAAGATTTTTTGTGGATTTTTTGGGGGGGGGGGAGTTCTCCAAGGTATTTTTGGGAAGCCTCCATGGTATTTTGTGGAGGGTCTCCGACCATTTTTTGGGGGTCTCTTCACTCCCATCTTGAGGACACCCCCAACCACCGGGGGTCCCGTCCCCCTCTTTTTATCCCCCCCCCTCCTTTTACGTCCCCCTCCCCAAACTTTCCCCCTGCCGCCCCCTCCCCTTTTATTAACCCCTCCCTGCCCGGTGCGGGGGGGGGCGGTCCCGGTGCTCCCCTCCCCGGGGGCGGTCCCGGGGCCCCTCCCGCAGCGCCGCCGCCGCTCCCGGCTGCCATTTTAAGGTGAACAAAGCGGAGGAGGAGGCGGCAGGTGAGCGGCTCCGCGGCCCCGGGACCCCCCCCGGTACCGGTACCGGCACCGGCACCGGCAGCGAGGGGCGAGCGCGGTCTCGGAACGGGGTGGGAGCACCGGGGGTCTCCGCTCCTCGCCGCGCACGGGGGTTTCGGGAGGGTTTCGGGGCGGTTTCGGGGCGGTTTCGGGGGGGTTTCGGGGCAGTTTCGTCCTTCCCCGCCGCCCCACCGGCACCGGGAGACCCTCACCGGGTTTTTCTCCGGTACCGTGGTCTCTACCGGAATCCGCCGGTACCGGATTCCAGCGCGGTACCGGGGTTCCCACACCGATACCGGCGGCCGAACCCCCCCTCAGCGGTACCGGGATCTCCCCGGTACCGGGCTCCCGAATCCCCTCCGTGTTCCCTCCCCAGCTGTACCGGTGCCGGTACCGGTACCGGAGCCTTCCCCGGCACCGCGGCTCCCCCCCGAGCCCCCAGCCCCCGTCCCCTCCCCGCCGCCACCGGGGACGCCGCGCTCCGGTCACCGAGCTCCGGGTGGGCTCGGACCGCGGGATCCCAAAGGGATTGGGGGGGGATTTGGGGTTTATTTATGGGATCGGAGCGCCGGGAGCCTCGCGTACCCCCAAAACCCCCCGGTGCCCGCTCTTACCGGGGGTCCCCCCGAGCCCCCCACCCCTCCCGGGGGTCCCTCCGAGCCCCGGTACCGCCGGAACCCGCTCCCGGCTCGGTTTTCCCGCAGGGATTCGGGTTTCCCACAGGGATCCGGTTTTCCCCCGGCGCTGATCCTCACTCCGGGTTGGGGTCTCTGCACCCCACAATAATTTTGAGACCCCTCCTCCCCCCAAAATTTCCAGCCGCTCTCCTCAGGGCTGTGGCTGACGTGTTCTCTCTAATTATTATTATTATTATTATTATTATTATTATTATTATTATTATTATTATTATTCTTTCGAAACTTATGATTATTATTATTATTCCTTCAACTCTTACTATTTTTACGGCGATTATTTCCGTTTTTAATCCCCACCCCCGAGGATCAGCTCAGGGCCCCGCGTAAGCGCTCGGCCGCTTCCCTTGGAACTCCAACAAATCCCAACGAATTCCAACAAATCCCAAGGAATTCCCGGCCGGCTTTTAGGGGGGAAAAAAAAGGGAGGGAAGCAGGGAGGTGACACCCGGCGTGTTTGGGGCTGAGTCACTCGTGGGCCGTGCCTCAGTTTCCCCACGGAGCCGCCGCCGCTCCGGCTCGGTGACGAAGGGACCAAAGTCCTCCTGGTGCCCCACGGAGCCTCCCGTGAGCGGCTTCATCCTCCCCCTGCCCCACGGAGCCTCCCGTGAGCGGCTTCATCCTTCCCCTGCCCCACGGAGCCTCCCGTGAGCGGCTTCATCCTCCCCCTGCCCCACGGAACCTCCCTCTGCCCCACGGAACCTCCCGCGAGTGGCTTCATCCTCCCTCTGCCCCACGGAGCCTCCCGTGAGTGGCTTCATCCTCCCTCTGCCCCACGGAGCCTCCCTTGAGCGGCTTCATCTTCCCCCTGCCCCACGGAACCTCCCTCTGCCCCACGGAACCTCCCGCGAGTGGCTTCATCCTCCCTCTGCCCCACGGAACCTCCCTCTGCCCCACAGAACCTCCCGTGAGCGGCTTCGTCCCCCCTCTGCCCCATGGAACCTCCCTTGAGCGGCTTCATCCTTCCCCTGCCCCACGGAACCTCCCCCTGCCCCATGGAGCCTCCCGTGAGTGGCTTCGTCCTCCCAGTGCCCCACGGAGCCTCCCTCTGCCCCACGGAGCCTCCCACGAGCGGCTCCGTCCTCCCCCTGCCCCACGGAACCTCCCGTGAGCAGCTCCGTCCCTCCCTGTCCCACGGAGCCTCCCGTGAGTGGCTTTGTCCCCTCTGCTCCACGGAGCCTCCCATGAACGGCTTCACCCTCCCTGCCCCACGGAACCTGCCCCTGCCCCACGGAACCTCCCGTGAGCGGCTTCATCCCCCCTCTGCCCCACGGAACCTCCCGTGAGCAGCTCCGTCCCCTCCCTGCCCCACGGAACCTCCCATGAGCAGCTTCATCCTCCCCTGCCCCACAGAACCTCCCACGAGCGGCTCCGTCCCTCCCCCTGCCCCACGGAGCCTCCCACGAGCGACTCCGTCCCTCCCTGCCCCACAGAACCTCCCGTGAGCAGCTCCGTCCTTCCCCTGCCCCACAGAACCTCCTGCGAGCGGCTTCATCCTCCCCCTGCCCCACGGAGCCTCCCACGAGCGGCTTCATCCTCCCCCTGCCCCACGGAGCCTCCCACGAGCGGCTTCATCCTCCCCCTGCCCCACGGAACCTCCCCCTGCCCCACGGAGCCTCCCGTGAGTGGCTTCACCCTCCCTGCCCCACGGAACCTCCCGTGAACGGCTTTGTCCCCTTGTCCCCCCTGCCCCATGGAGCCTCCCGTGAGCAGCTCCGTCCTCCCCCTGCCCCATGGAGCCTCCCCCTGCCCCACGGAACCTCCCGTGAGCGGCTCCATCCCCCTGTTCCCCCGCAGGCTCCGCCGGGATGTTCAGCAAGAAACCCTACGAGAGTCCCACCACCACCTACGGCCCCCCCACCGTGGCCTACGGGCCGCCCGTGGGCGACTACGGCTACGATTTCGGCACCCGCTCGCCGCCGCCGCCGCCGGGCTCCTACTACATCGAGGACGCCCCTCAGCATTTTTACAAGTGGTCATCGCCGCCGGGCCTGGTGCGGATCCTGGAGGCCGTGGTCATCCTCCTCTGCATCGCCATCTTCGCCTGCGTGG
The DNA here is from genome assembly GCA_026261815.1 of Monarcha castaneiventris obscurior. Classification (NCBI taxonomy): domain Eukaryota; kingdom Metazoa; phylum Chordata; class Aves; order Passeriformes; family Monarchidae; genus Monarcha; species Monarcha castaneiventris. The sequence continues at coordinate 62,095 of JAMPIT010000587.1, read as the reverse complement.
CCTCCACGCTGGCCTGGGACTACGGCTACGGTTTTGGTGGCGCTTTTGGCAACGGTTTGGGAGGATTTTACGGTTCTGGCTACTATGGCGCCGGGGTGAACTACGGCTATGGCTATGGTGGCTACTACAGCGGCGTGCCCAACCCGCGGGCGGCCAACGGCTTCATGATGGCCATGGCCGTGCTCTGCTTCCTGGCCCAGCTGGGGCTCTTGGTGGCCAGCCTGAGCAAGTCGAGCGGCTCGCGCTCGCGCCGCTTCTACCTGGTGGTCATGGTGGCCTGCGGCGTGCTGGCCTTCGTCATGCTGATCGCCAGCATCGTCTACGTGGTGGGGGTGAACCCGCAGGCGCAGATGAGCGGCAGCTACTACTACAACCCGCTGCTGACCATGTGCAGCCAGGTGTACGCCGGAGGGGCCCTGCTCAACCAGTACCTGGTGCACTACTGCACCGTGGATCCCCAGGAGGTGAGCGGGGAACCAGCGGGAGATGAGGGAGGGAGCTGGGAAAAGTGAGGGAGGGAGCCTTGAAAAGTGAGGGAGGGAGCCGGGAAAAGTGAGGGAGGGAGCTGGGAAAAGTGAGGGAGGGAGCCTTGAAAAGTGAGGGAAGGAGCTGGGAAAAGTGAGGGAGGGAGCTGGGAAAAGTGAGGGAAGGAGCTGGGAAAAGTGAGGGAAGGAGCCGGGAAAAGTGAGGGAGGGAATCCCAGGAAATGAGGGATGGACCAAGGGAGGGACCCCCAAAAAATGAGGGAGGGATCCTGAAAAGATGAGGGAGGGAATCCCAGGAAATGAAGGATGGACGGAGGGAGGGACCCCCAAAAGATGAGAGAGGGACCCCCAAAGATGAGGGAGGGATCCTGAAAAGATGAGGGAGGAAATCCCAGGAAATGAGGGATGGACGGAGGGAGGGACCCCCAGCAGGTGAGCGGGGAACCAGCGGGAGATGAGGGAGGGAGCCTTGGAAAGTGAGGGAGGGAGCTGGGAAAAGCGAGGGAGGGAGCTGGGAAAAGTGAGGGAGGGAATCCCAAAGATGAGGGAGGGAACCTCGAAATGATGAGGGAGGGAGCCGGGAAAAGTGAGGGAGGGATCCTGAAAAAATGAGGGAGGGAATCCCAGGAAATGAGGGATGGACCAAGGGAGGGATCCCCAGGAGGTGAGGGGGGAAGTCCCTGAAAGATGAGGGAGGGACCCTGAAAAGATGAGGGAGGGATCCCCAAAAGATGAGGGATGGATCCCCTGAGGTGAGGGAGGGACTCCCAAAAGATGAGGGAGGGAACCGCAAAAATGAGGGAGGGATTCCCTGAAGATGAGGGAGAGATCCTGAAAAGATGAGGGAGGGATCCGCGAAAACATGAGGGAGGGATTCCCAGGAAATGAGGGATGGACCAAGGGAGTGACCCCCAAAACATGAGGGAAGGACCCCCAAAAGATGAGGAGAGGATTCCCAAGAAATGAGGGATGGACGGAGGGAGTGACCCCCAAAAGATGAGGGAGGGATCCCCCAAAAAGATGAGGGAGGGATCCTGAAAAAATGAGGGAGGGAATCCCAGGAAATGAGGGATGGACCAAGGGAGGGACCCCCAGGAAATGAGGGATGGACGGAGGGAGTGACCCCCAAAAATGAGGGAGGGACCCTGAAGAGATGAGGGAGGGATCCGCAAAAAGATGAGGGAGGGATCCCTAAAAGATGAGGGAGGGAATCCCTGAAAAGATGAGGGAGGGAATCCTAGGAAATGAGGGATGGGCCAAGGGAAGGACCCCGAAAAGATGAGGGAGGGACCCCCCAAAAATGAGGAGAGGATTCCCAGGAAATGAGGGATGGACCAAAGGAGTGACCCCCAGGAGGTGAGGGGAAACCACCAGAAGATGAGGGAGGGATCCCCAAAAGATGAGGGAGGGATCCTGAAAAGATGAGAGGGGGAATCCCAGGAAATGAGGGATGGACGGAGGGAGGGACCCCAGAAAATGAGGGATGGATCCCCCAAAAATGAGGAGAGGATTCCCAGGAAATGAGGAAAGGATTCCCAGGAAATGAGGGATGGATGGAGGGAGGGACACCCAGAAATGAGGGATGGACCAAGGGAGGGACCCCAGAAACGAGGGATGGACCAAGGGAGTGACCCCCAAAACATGAGGGAGGGATCCCCCAAAAGATGAGGAGAGGATTCCCAGGAAATGAGGGATGGATGGAGGGAGAGATCCCCAGAAATGAGGGATGGACCAAGGGAGGGATCCCCAAAAAAGATGAGGGAGGGACCTCCCAAAAATGAGGGAGGGACCCCCAGAAATGAGGGAGGGACCCCCCGAGGGGAAGCAGTGACCCCCAAAAGATGAGGAGAGGATTCCAAGGAAATGAGGGATGGACCAAGGGAGTGACCCCCAAAAGATGAGGGAGGGACCCCCAGAAATGAGGGAGGGACCCCAAAAGATGAGGAGAGGATTCCCAGGAAATGAGGGATGAGGTCGCTGATCCCAGGGGGATCCCAGGAATTCCCAAGTGAGGGAGGAACCCCCCAGGTCCGGTCAGACCCCATGGATTTGGGGACAAACGGGATTTTTGGGAGTGGGGTCAGCACTCGGTTGTTGTCCGGCCCTTGGGGTTTTCCCGCTGGACTTTAGGGGTTTGGTGGTCACTGTTTGGTGTCCGGCCCTTGATCCCCATCCTGTCCTTGATCCCCATCCTGCTTTTGGGGTTTTCCCTCTGGATTTAAGGAATTTAATGGTTCTGGTCACTCTTTGGTGGCCAGGGGTGTCCAGCCCTAAATCCCCATCCTGTCCTTGATCCCCATCCTGCTTTTGGGGTTTTCCTGCTGGATTTAAGGGGTTTAATGGTTCTGGTCACCCCTTGGTGGCCCTAAATCGCCATCCTGCTTTTGGGGTTTTCCCTCTGGATTTAAGGAATTTAAGGGTTCTGGTCACTCTTTGGTGGCTGGGGGTGTCCAGCCCTAAATCCCCATCCTGCTTTTGGGGTTTTCCTGCTGTTTTTAAGGGATTTGGTTGTTCAGGTCACTCTCTGGTGGCCGGGGGTGTCCAGCCCTAAATCCCCATCCTGTCCTTGATCCCCATCCTGCTTTTGGGGTTTTCCCTCTGGATTTAAGGAATTCAATGGTTCTGGTCACTCTTTGGTGGCCGGGGGTGTCCAGCCCTAAATCCCCATCCTGCTTTTGGGGTTTTCCCTCTGTTTTTAAGGGATTTGGTTGTTCAGGTCACTCTCTGGTGGCCTGGGGTGTCCAGCCCTAAATCCCCATCCTGCTTTTGGGGTTTTCCCTCTGGATCTAAGGGATTTAATTGCTCTGGTCACCCCTTGGTGGCCCTAAATCCCCATCCTGCTTTTGGGGTTTTCCCGCTGGATTTAAGGGGTTTGGTTGCTCTGGTCACTCTTTGGTGGCCAGGGGTGTCCAGCCCTAAATCCCCATCCTGTCCTTGATCCCCATCCTGCTTTTGGGGTTTTCCCGCTGGATTTAAGGGATTTAATTGCTCTGGTCACCCCTTGGTGGCCCTAAATCGCCATCCTGCTTTTGGGGTTTTCCTGCTGTTTTTAAGGGATTTGGTTGTTCAGGTCACTCTCTGGTGGCCGGGGGTGTCCAGCCCTAAATCCCCATCCTGTCCTTGATCCCCATCCTGCTTTTGGGGTTTTCCCTCTGTTTTTAAGGGATTTGGTTGTTGTGGTCACTCTTTGGTGGCTCTGGAGGGGGATTGGGATGATCCAGAGCTGATTGAGGGATTGGGATCGGGATTGGGATCGGGATTGGGGGAAATCGGGATCATCCAGGACTTTCTGAGGAATTGGGGTGAACTGGGGCTGTGGGAGAAACTGGGGTGAGGTGGGACTGGGGCAGGAATTGGGATCATCCAGGGGCATGGGAAGGATCCAGGGCTGTGGGAGGAGCTGGGACCGCAGGGAAAACCGGGATGAGGCGGGGAGGGACTGGGATTTATGGGATTTATGGGATGGGTTGGGACCGCAGGGAAAACCAGGATGAGGCGGGGAGGGACCGGGATTTATGGGATTTATGGGATGGGTTGGGACTGCAGGGAAAACCGGGATGAGGCGGGGAGGGACCGGGATTTATGGGATTTATGGGATGAGTTGGGACTGCAGGGAAAACCGGGATGAGGCAGGGAGGAACTGGGATTTATGGGATTTATGGGATGAGTTGGGGCCACAGGGAAAACCGGGACAATCCTGGGATGAGGGAAATCCCAGGATGATGACCCCGCTGCCCGGGGAGTTTCGGGGAGGGGACGAGCCCCAGTGCCGGCGTCGCTTCCCAGTTTCGGGAACTTTGCTCTCCCAGTTGTAAAAACCTCGGAGTGGAGCCGGATTGGGGAAAAAACTGGGAAGGTTTGGGATTCGGGAATGTTTGGGATTCGGGAAGGTTAGGAAAGGTTTGGGATTTGGGATTTGGGAAGGTTTGGGATTCAGGAAGGAAGGGAAAGGTTTGGGATTTGGGATGTACAGGGGAGATTTGAGGTTTGGGATTCGGGAAGGACAGGGAACATTTGGGGTTTACGAAGGACGTGGGGAATTTGGGATTCGGGAAGGTTTGGGATTTGGGAAGGACAGAGAACATTTGGGATTTAGGAAGGACAGGGGAGATTTGGGATTTGGGAAGGTTTGGGATTTGTGAAGGTTTGGGATTTAGGAAGGATGAGGAACATTTGAGATTTGGGAAGGACGGGGGCGATTTCGGATTCGGGAAGGTTTGGGATTTGGGAAGGACGAAGAACATTTGGGATTTGGGAAGGACGTGGGGAATTTGGGATTTGGGAAGGTTTGGGATTCGGGAATATTTGGGATTTGGGAAGGACAAGGGGGTGATTTGGGGTTGCCGGTGCCGCCCCCGTTCCAGCCCCATCCCAATCCAGCCCCGTTCCAGCCCCAGCCCGTTCCAGCCCCATGTCCCATTCCAGCCCCATTCCAGCCCCATCCCATTCCAGCCCCATCCCGTTCCCATTCCATCCCATTCCATCCCATTCCAGCCCCATTCCAGCCCCATTCCAGCCCCATCCCGTTCCAGCCCCGTTCCAGCCCCATCCCATTCCAGCCCCGTTCCAGCCCCGTGCCAGCCCCATCCCGTTCCAGCCCCGTGCCAGCCCCATCCCGTTCCAGCCCCATCCCGTGCCAGCCCCGGGGCCGTGCCGGGCCGTGCCGGGCTGGGCCGTTCCCGTCCGGCCGGGCTGGAAGTGCCGCATTCCAACCCCGCCGCTCCCGGGGCCGCGCGGGGCCCCAGGTCAGGGATCGGGATCCTGGCAAGGATTTGGGATCGGGGCCCCAGGTCAGGGATCGGGATCCTGGCAAGGATTTGGGATCGGGGCCCCAGGTCAGGGATCGGGATCCTGGCAAGGATTTGGGATCGGGGCCCCAGGTCAGGGATCGGGATCCTGCAAGGATTTGGGATCAGGGATCGGGATCCTGGCAAGGATTTGGGATCGGGGCCCCAGGTCAGCCCTGGGGGCAGGGATTGGGATTCTGGGAATGGTTTGGGATCGCTCAAGTCCCAAACCTTGCCCTGTTCTTCCCGAATCCCGAACCTTCCCAAATCCCAAACCTTCCCAAATCCCAAGTCCCAAACCTTCCTCTTCCTTCCCAAATCCCAAACATTCCCAAACCTTCCTCTTCCTTCCCAAATCCCAAACATTCCCAAATCCCGAACCTTTTCTTTCCTTCCCAAATCCCAGGTCTTTCCCTGTCCTTCCCAAATCCCAAACCTTTTCTTTCCTTCCCAAATCCCAAACCTTTCCCTGTCCTTCCCAAATCCCAAACATTCCCAAATCCCAAACCTCTCCTGTCCTTCCCAAATCCCAAAGCTTCCCAAATTGCGAATCCCAGATCTTTCCTGTCCTTCCCAAATCCCAAACCTTTCCCATGCCCAAGGGAAAATCAACCCCTCGATTCCAATCCTCTCTCACTCACACCCCAAAATCTCTGGGATCTCTGAGGGGCCCCGTCCCGGGATTTGGGCAGGACAGGAAAGGTTTGGGATTCAGGATTTGGGGAGGTTTGGGATTCGGGAAGGACAGGGAAAGGTTTGGGAATTGGGAAGGAAGAGGAAGGTTTGGGATTTGGGAAGGACAGGAGAGGTTTGGGATTTAGGAAGGTTTAGGATTCGGGAAGGTTTGGAATTTGGGAAGGTTTGGGATTTGGGAAGGAAGAGGAAGGTTTTGGATTTGGTAAAATTTGGGATTTGGGAAGGACAGGGAAAAGTTTGGGATTTGGGAAACTTTGGGATTTGGGAAGCTTTGGCATTCGGGAACAACAGCGAAACTTTGCCATTTGGGGGTCACCCAACACCGTGAAGATTTTAGGGCCAAAAGCACCAATTCCCAGCGATCCGGGCACATCCCAGGAATTCCCAAATCCCGCTGTTCTCATTCCCATCCCAGGAATTCCCAAATCCCCGCTGTTCCCATTCACATCCCAGGAATTCCCAAATCCCCCCGATCCCATTCCCACCCCAGGAATTCCCAAATCCCACTGTTCCCATCCCAGGAATTCCCAAATCCCCCTGATCCCATTCCCACTCCAGGAATTCCCAAATCCCACTGTTCCCATCTCAGGAATTCCCAAATCCCGCTGTTCCCATCCCAGGAATTCCCAAATCCCTGCTGATCCCATTCCCACCCCAGGAATTCCCAAATCCCGCTGTTCCCATTCCCACCCCAGGAATTCCCAAATCCCGCTGTTCCCATTCCCACCCCAGGAATTCCCAAATCCCACTTTTCCCGTTCCAGGCCGTGGCCATCGTCTGCGGCTTCCTGATCGTGCTCCTGCTGTGCCTCATTTGCCTCTTTGCCCACAAAACACGGAGCAAGATCTGGAAATATGGAAAACCCAACATTTATTGGGATAAAATCCCGGCGGCCCCGGAAGGGCCGGACGTGGAGGAGTGGGTGAGTCCCGGGAATTTTTGGGATTGGGCTCCGGGGGATTTTTCCCGGCCTTTTCCCGACCCAGCGGGGTTGGATGTTCCCGGGTTTGGGATGGGGGTGCATGGGAGGGGTTTGGGGGGGGATTTTGGGGGGGGATTTTGGGGGATTTAGGGACACCAGGAGGGGTTTGGGGGGAATTTTTGGGGGGGATTTGGGGGGATTTAGGGGGGTTTGGGGACACCAGGAGGGGTTTGGGGGGGATTTTTGGGGGGATTTTGGGGGATTTAGGGGGGTTTGGGGACACCAGGAGGGGTTTGGGGACACCAAGAGGAGGCTTTAGGGGGATTTGGGGACTTCAGGAGGGGTTTGGGGACACCAAGAGGGGACTTTAGGGGGATTTGGGAACTTCATGGGGGATTTGGGGACACCAGGAGGGGTTTAGGGACCCCAGGATTGTGTGGGGACCCCAAGAGGGTTTGGGGACTTTAGGGGGGATTTGGGTACCCCAAGAGGGGATTTCAGGAGGGATTTGGGCACCCCAAGGTGGGACTTTAGGGGGGATTTGGGATTTCAGGAGGGGTTTGGGGACCCCAAGAGGGGCCTTTAGGGGGGATTTGGGGATTTCAGGAGGGGTTTGGGGACCCCAAGGTGGGACTTTAGGGGGGATTTGGGGATTTCAGGAGGGGTTTGGGGACCCCGAGAGGGGACTTTAGGGGGAATTTGGGGACCCCAAGAGGGGACTTTAGGGGGGATTTGGGATTTCAGGAGGGATTTGGGGGCCCCAGGAGGGGACTTTAGGGGGGATTTGGGATTTCAGGAGGGGTTTGGGGAGCCCAAGAGGAGACTTTGGGGGAATTTGGGGACACCAGGAGAGGTTTGGGGTTGTGTGGGGACCCCAAGAGGGTTTGGGGACTTTAGGGGGAATTTGGGTACCCCAAGGGGGGACTTTAGGGGGGATTTTGGGATTTCAGGAGGGGTTTGGGTACCCCGAGAGGGGACTTTAGGGGGGGGGATTTGGGGATTTCAGGAGGGATTTGGGGACCCCAAGAGGGGACTTTAGGGGGGATTTGGGGATTTCAGGAGGGATTTGGGTACCCCAAGGTGGGAGGGGGGGGGGGGGGGGGGGGTTGGGAAACTTTAGGGGGATTTGGGATTTCAGGAGGTTTTGGGTACCCCAAGGTGGCTTTAGGGGGGATTGGGATTTCAGGAGGGTTTGGGGGCCCAGGTGGGACTTTAGGGGGGATTTGGGATTTCAGGAGGGATTTGGGTACCCCAAGGTGGGACTTTAGGGGGGATTTGGGATTTCAGGAGGGATTTGGGGACCCCAAGGTGGGACTTTAGGGGGGATTTGGGATTTCAGGAGGGATTTGGGTACCCCAAGGTGGGTCTTTAGGGGGGATTTGGGATTTCAGGAGGGATTTGGGGACCCCAAGGTGGGACTTTAGGGGGGATTTGGGATTTCAGGAGGGATTTGGGTACCCCAAGGTGGGTCTTTAGGGGGGATTTGGGATTTCAGGAGGGATTTGGGGACCCCAAGGTGGGACTTTAGGGGGGATTTGGGATTTCAGGAGGGATTTGGGTACCCCAAGGTGGGTCTTTAGGGGGGATTTGGGATTTCAGGAGGGATTTGGGGTCCCAGGAGGGCTCGGGGACACTTCCCGGTGCCGCCGCGCTGGGTTTCGGTCTGGCCAATGATTAACTGGGAGGCGGCAGCGGGAAAAGGCGGAAAAATTCCCAGCTCCAGGGGCTTGGGGGCTCCTGGATGGGGCCTTGGGGCTGTCCCTGCGCTGGTCCCGGGGTCCCAGTCCTGTCCCCTGTCCCATATCCCCAGTCCTATCCCATATCCCCAGTCCTACCCCATATCCCCAGTCCTATCCCATATCCCCAATCCCATCCCATATCCCCAATCCCATCCCATATCCCCAGTCCTATCCCATATCCCCAGTCCTATCCCATATCCCCAATCCCATCCCATATCCCCAATCCCATCCCATATCCCCAGTCCTATCCCATATCCCCAGTCCTACCCCATATCCCCAGTCCTATCCTATATCCCCAATCCCATCCCATATCCCCAGTCCTATCCCATATCCCCAGTCCTACCCCATATCCCCAGTCCTACCCCATATCCCCAGTCCCATCCCATATCCCCAGTCCTATCCCATATCCCCAATCCCATCCCATATCCCCAGTCCTATCCCATATCCCCAGTCCTACCCCATATCCCCAATCCTATCCCATATCCCCAATCCCATCCCATATCCCCAGTCCTATCCCATATCCCCAGTCCTACCCCATATCCCCAGTCCTGTCCCATATCCCCAATCCCATCCCATATCCCCAATCCCATCCCATATCCCCAGTCCTATCCCATATCCCCAATCCCATCCCATATCCCCAATCCCATCCCATATCCCCAGTCCTATCCCATATCCCCAGTCCTATCCCATATCCCCAATCCCATCCCATATCCCCAATCCTATCCCATATCCCCAATCCTATCCCATATCCCCAATCCTATCCCATATCCCCAGTCCTATCCCATATCCCCAATCCTATCCCATATCCCCAATCCCATCCCATATCCCCAATCCTATCCCATATCCCCAGTCCTATCCCATATCCCCAATCCCATCCCATATCCCCAATCCCATCCCATATCCCCAGTCCTATCCCATATCCCCAATCCCATCCCATATCCCCAATCCCATCCCATATCCCCAGTCCTATCCCATATCCCCACCCCGTCCCCTGTCCCATATCCCCAGTCCTATCCCATATCCCCAATCCTATCCCATATCCCCAATTCTAGCCCCTGTCCCCAATCCTATCCCACATCCCCACCCCGTCCCCTGTCCCCAATCCTGTCCTATGACCCCAATCCTCTTCCCCTGTCCCCAATCCTAGCCCCACATCCCCACCCCTGTCCCATATCCCCAATCCTATCCCATATCCCCAGTCCTAGCCCCTGTCCCAAATCCTGTCCCCAATCCTGTCCCCATATCCCCAATCCTGTCCCCTGTCCCCAATCCTACCCCATATCCCCAATCCCATATCCCCGATCCCATACCCCACATCCCCACCCCATCCCATATCCCCAATCCCATATCCCATATCCCCAATCCCATATCCCATATCCCCTATCCCCTATCCCACATCCCCACCCAACCCCATATCCCCAATCCTACCCCCTATCCCCAATCCCATATTCCCAATCCCATATCCCACATCCCCACCCCATCCCATATCCCCAATCCTACCCCATATCCCCACCCCATCCCATATCCCCTATCCCATATCCCCAATCCCATATCCCCAATCCTACCCCATATCCCCACCCCATCCCATATCCCCTATCCCATATCCCCAATCCCATATCCCCAATCCTACCCCATATCCCCACCCCAATCCCATATCCCCAATCCCATCCCATATCCCCAGTCCTATCCCATATCCCCAGTCCTACCCCATATCCCCACCCCTATCCCATATCCCCAATCCCATATCCCCAATCCCATATCCCATACCCCACATCCCCAGTCCCCGCTGTCTCTCCCAGGCCCCGCTCCTTTTGTCGCTTTGGTTTTGGGGTTTTTTTGTTGTTTCCATTGAATTGGGATTTTTTTGCTCAAAGTCCCTCCCTGGCCGAGAATTCCTGTCCCCTTTTGGGGCCGCGACCCCGGGGCCGCGGCGGTTTTGGGGTCATCTTGTTCTTTATGGGGTCATGGTGGTTTTGGGGTCACCTCAATCTTTATGGGGCCACGGAGGTTTTAGGGACATCTCGCTCTTTATGTGGCCACCACGGTTTTGGGGTCACTGCGGCTTTTGGGGACATCTCGCTCTTTATGGGGACATCTCGCTCTTTATGGGGCCACGGAGGTTTTAGGGACATCTCACTTTTAATGGGGCCCCGGCAGTTTTGGGGTCATCTCGATCTTTATGGGGCCACGGCGGTTTTGGGGTCATCTCGCTCTTTATGGGGCCACGGCAGTTTTGGGGACATTTCGCCCTTTATGGGGCCACAGTGGTTTTGAGATTTTGGGGTCATCTCGCTCTTTATGGGGCCACAACGGTTTTGGGGTCACTGCAGCTTTTGGGGACATCTCGCTCTTTATGGGGCCACGGAGGTTTTAGGGACATCTCACTTTTAATGGGGCCCCGGCAATTTTGAGGTCATCTTGCTCTTTATGGGGCCACCACGGTTTTGGGGACATCTCTCACTTTTTATGGGGCCACGGTGGTTTTGGGGTCATCTTGCTCTTTATGGGGCCACAGCAGTTTTGGGGACATTTCGCCCTTTATGGGGCCACAGTGGTTTTGAGATTTTGGGGTCATCTCGCTCTTTATGGGGCCATGGCGATTTTGGGATTTTGGGGACATTTCGCTCTTTATGGGGCCATGGCGATTTTGGGATTTTGGGGACATCTCGCTCTTTATGGGGCCATGGCGATTTTGGGATTTTGGGGTCATCTCGCTCTTTATGGGGCCATGGTGATTTTGGGATTTTGGGGACATCTCGCTCTTTATGGGGCCACCACGGTTTTGGGGTCACTGCAGCTTTTGGGGACATCTCGCTCTTTATGGGGCCAGGGGCGTTTTGGGGGACATTTCGCTCTTTATGGGGCCATGGCAATTTTGGGATTTTTGGGGCCATCTCTTGCTTTATAGGGCCGTGCCGTTTTTGGGGGACATCTCGCTTTATGGGACCACAGCGTTTTTGGGATTTTTGGGACCATCTCCCTCTTTATAGGACCGTGCCGTTTTTGGGGCCATCTCGCTTTTTATGGGGCCATGGCGGTTTTGGGATTTTGGGGACATCTCTCTTTTTATGGGGCCACCGCAGTTTTGGGGTCATCTCGCTCTTTATGGGGCCCCAGCGGTTTTGGGATTTTGGGGACATCTTGCTCTTTACGGGGCCACAGCGATTTTGGGGTCACTGCAGCTTTTGGGGACATCTCGCTCTTTATGGGGCCACGGAGGTTTTGAGATTTTGGGGCTATCTCACTTTATAGGGCCATGGCAGTTTTGGGGTCATCTCTCACTTTATGGGGCCACAGCGTTTTTGGGATTTTTTTGGGGCCATCTCCCTCTTTATGGGACCGCGGCGATTTTGGGATTTTTTTGGGGGCCATCTCCCTCTTTATAGGAGCACACCGTTTTTAGGGCCCCCCCGGGGACGGGGCGGTGTCGGGCCGGACGTTCCCGAGGCCACGGGGCCAGCGGGGAGCAGCGTCCGGCACAAACAAATCCTACAAAGGCCAGGAAGGAAGGGGGCAGGGGCCGGACGTCCCTTTTGGCCCTCTGTGGGGCCGCGGGGGGGCCCCGGGACCCCACCCCAAATCTTTTAGGAAGTCCCTTTTGGCCCTCTGTGGGGCCCCACCCCAAATCTTTTAGGGGGTCCCTTTTGGCCCTCTGTGGGGCCCCACCCCAAATCTTTTAGGAAGTCCCTTTTGGCCCTCTGTGGGGCCCCACCCCAAATCTTTTAGGGGGTCCCTTTTGGCCCTCTGTGGGACCCCACCCCAAATCTTTTAGGGGGTCCCTTTTGGCCCTCTGTGGGGCCCCACCCCAAATCTTTTAGGGGATGGTTGCTTATGGGGTGGGGTCACCCCAAGGGGGTCATCGCAGCCCCCCCGGGGTTTGAAACGTTGTGGATCTGGGGGGTTTTGGGGTTTTTTTTGGGGGGGGTTTGGGGGTTTTTTGCGGCTTTTTGGGGTTTTTGGGGGCTTTTGGGGTTTGTGGGGGGTTTTTTGGCGGGGGTTGTGGTCGTTTGGGGGGTTTTTTGGGGGGGGTTTTGGGGGGTTTTTTGGGGTTGTTTGGGGGGGTTTGGGGTTTTTTGGGGGGGGTTGGGGTGTTTTGCAGCTTTTTGGGGTTTTTGGGGGGCTTTTGGGGTTTTTTGGGGGAGTTTTGGGGTTTTTTGCAGCTTTTTGGGGGTTTTTGGGGGGCTTTTGGAGTTTTTGGGGGGTTTTGAGGATTTCTGGGGGGTTTCGCAGTTTTTGCAGGTTTTTTGGGGTCGTTTGGGGGGCTTGGGGTTTTTTAGGGGGGTTTGGGGTTTTTCGGGGGGTTTTGGGGTTTTTTGGGGGGTTTTGGGGGTTTTTTTGCGGCTTTTTGGGGTTTTTTGGGGGACTTTTGGGGTTTTTGGGGGGTTTTGGGATTTTTTGGGGGGCTTTTGGGGGTCTTCTTTGGGGTTTTTGAGGGTTTTTTTTGTTTGTTTTGGGGGGTTTGAGTTGGGTTTTTTTTTGTGTTTCTTGAGGGGATTTGGGACTTTTGGGGGGGTTTTTTGTTTGGTTTTTTGTTTGGTTTTTTGTTTGGTTTTTTTCCTGTTTTTTCAAGGTTTTTCTTGTTCTTTTCTGGGTTTTGGGGGATGTTTTTTGGGATTAGGCTTTCTTTGGGGGGTGTTTCTTGGGGATTTTTGGGGGGTTTTTCGTTTTCTTCTGTTTTTGGGGTGTTTTTTTTGTTTTTTTTCTGGGTTTGGGGGGTTTTTTTGGGGATTAAGTTTTTTTTGAGGGATGTTTCTTGGGGTTTTTGGGATTTTTTTTGGTTTTGTTTTTCTTTAGGGTTTTTTTTTGTTTGTATTTTTTGTTTGTTTGTGTCCCTGGGGGATTTGGGGGATTCCTGAGGGATTTGGGGTGTCCCTGAGGGATTTGGGGGATTCCTGGGGAATTTGGGGGATTTCTGGGGGATTTGGGGTGTCCCTGGGAATTTTGGGGGACTCCAGGTGGGACAAGGACCCCTCATTTCCATGGATTTTCCGTGAGAGTTCTCAGGGATTTCTCAGGGATTTATTGAGGAATTTTTAGGGAGTTCTTGAGGATTTCTCGGGGTTTTTTCTTGAGGAATTTTCAGGGACTTCTCAAGGAATTTTTGGGGATTTCTCAGGGAATTTTCAGGGAGTTCTCGAGGAATTTTCAGGGAATTCACAAGGAATTTTCAGGGATTTCTTGGGGATTTCTCAGGGAATTTTCAGGGCTTTCTTGAGGAATTTTCAGGGAATTCTCAAGGATTATTCGGGGAATTCTCGAGGAATTTTCAGGGAGCTCTCGAGGGTTTTTCTGGGAATTCTCGAGGAATTTTCAGGGCTTTCTCAGGGAATTTTCCAGGCATTTCTCAGGGAATTTCGGGCAGTTTTCAGTCACTTCTCAACGCATTTCCAGGGAACCTCTCCACCATTTCTCCACCATTTCTCGGGGGAATTTTGGGGCAATTTTCAGGGAACCCTGGGCCATTTCTCCTTTTTATCCTGGCTGCGTTTCTCCCCCCAAACTCCCTAAGCCCCCGGTGACCCCCAAACCCCCCAAAACCCCAAATCCCTGGTGACCCCCAAGCCCCTGGTGACCCCCGGTGACCCCCGGTGACCCCCAAACCCCCCAAACCCCAAGCCCCCGGTGACCCCCAGTGACCGCCAGTGACCCCCCCAAACCCCCAGTGACCCCTGGTGACCCCCGGTGACCCCCGGTGACCCCCAGTGACCCCCCAAGCCCCAGTGACTCCCCAAACCCCCGGTGACCCCCAGTGACCCCCGGTGACCCCCCAGTGACCCCCAGTGACCCCCCCACAACCCCGGTGACCCCGGTGACCCCGGTGATCCCCCAAGCCCCAGTGACCTCCGTGCCCCCAGTGACCCCCCAAAGCCCGGTGACCCCCAGTGACCCCCCAACCCCCAAAATCCCCAAAACCCCCAAGCCCCCAGTGACCCCCGGGACCCCTGGTACCCCCCAAACCCCCGGTGACCCCCCCAAGCCCCCGTAACCCCCGGTGACCCCCCCAGCCCCCGGTGACTCCCGGTGACCCCCGATGACCCCCCAAACCCCCAGTGACCCCCCCAAACCCCCGGTGACCCCCCAAAACCCCCAGTGACACCCAAACCCCCGGTGACCCCCCAAGCCCCCAGTGACCCCCGGTGACCCCCAAACCCCCCAAACCCCCAAACCCCTGGTGACCCCCGGTGAGCCCCCAAACCCCCGGTGACCCCCAAACCCCCGGTGACCCCCCGGTGACCCCCAGTGACCCCCCAAACCCCCGATGACCCCCGGTGACCCCCGGTGGCCCCCAGTGACCCCCCAAACCCCCGGTGACCCCCAAACCCCCGGTGACCCCCCCAAGCCCCCGATGACCCCCCGGTGACCCCCGGTGACCCCCAGTGGCCCCCCCCCCCGCAGGTGAAGAACGTTTCGGGCCCTTCGAGCGTCCCGGACGAGGCCGCCACCGTGGCGTACTCAGAGAAAGCCCCGAGCCCGGCCCCGGTGCCGCCCTACAGCCCCCCGTCCTACAGCGACCCCCCCCAAAACGGCTTCGGACCCCCCCCGACCCCCGGCAGCCGCCAGCGGGGCTGGAAAAGGTGGGGAGGGGGCGGCAGAGGGAGGGGGTCGGGGAAAAAGGGGTGGGAATGGGGTGGGGAAAGGGTGGGAAGAGGATGGGAAAGGTGAGGAGGGGTCGGGAAAGGATTTGAGGGGTCGGGAGAGGGGTGGGAAAAGGTGGGGAGGGGGCGGCAGAGGGAGGGGGATGTGGGGAGGGGGTCGGGGGAAAAGGGGTGGGAATGGGGTTGGGAATGTGGGGAGGGGTCGGGAAAAGGATGGAAGGGGTCGGGAGAGGAGTGGGAAATGTGGGAAAGGGATGGGAAAGGTGGGGAGGGGTCGGGAAAAGGTGGGGAGGGGTCAGGAGAGGGGTGGGGGGTCGGGAAAAAGGGTGGGAGAGGGGTGGGAATTTGGTGGGGAATGTGGGGAGGGGTCGGGAAAGGATTTGAGGGGTCGGGAGGGGGGTGGGAAAAGGGTGGGAGGGGTCGGGAAAAGGTGGGGAGGGGGCGGCAGAGGGAGGGGGATGTGGGAAGGGGTCGGGAAAGGTGGGAATGGGCGGGAAATGTCGGAAAGGGATGGGAAAGGTGAGGAGGGGTCGGGAAAGGAGGAAATCCCAATGTCCACCCTCACCCCCGCCCCAGTGACCCCCGGGAAGAGCCCCCCAAATCCCCCCCAAACCCCCTATGACCCACCCATGTCCTCCTCAGTGACCCCCAGGAGCAGCCCCCCAAATCCCCCCCAAATCCCCTGTGACCCACCGATGTCCCCGTGTGCCCCACAGTGACCCCCAGGAGGAGCCCCCCAGCCCCACAGAAGGGAAGGGTCAGGACCAGCCCCCCAAAACCCCCTGTGACCCACCTATATCCCCCTCAGTGACCCCCAGGAGCAGCCCCCAAATCCCCCCAAATCCCCCCCAAACCCCCTGTGACACACTGATGTCCCCATGTGCCCCACAGTGACCCCCGGGAGGAGCCCCCAAATCCCCCCCAAACCCCCTATGACCCACCCATGTCCTCCTCAGTGACCCCCAGGAGCAGCCCCCCAAAACCCCCCCAAAACCCCCTGTGACCCACCGATGTGCCCCCACAGTGACTCCCAGGAGGAGCCCCCCAGCCCCACAGAGGGGAAGGGTCGGGACCAGCCCCCCAAAACCCCCTGTGACCCACCCATGTCCTCGTGTGCCCCACAGTGACCCCCAGGAGGAGCCCCCCAGCCCCACAGAAGGGAAGGATTGGGACCAGCCCCCCAAAACCCCCTGTGACCCACCTATATCCCCCTCAGTGACCCCCAGGAGCAACCCCCAAATCCCCCCAAATCCCCCCCAAACCCCCTATGACACACTGATGTCCCCATGTGCCCTTCAGTGACCCCCGGGATGAGCCCCCAAACCCCCTGTGACCCACCCATGTCCCCCTCAATGACCCCCAGGAGCAACCCCCAAATCCCCCCCAAACCCCCTATGACCCACCGATGTCCCAATGTGCCCCACAGTGACCCCCGGAGGAGCCCCCAAATCCCCCCCAAATCCCCTGTGACCCACCGATGTCCCCCCACAGTGACCCCCAGGAGCAGCCCCCCAAAACCCCCTGTGACCCACCGATGTGCCCCCACAGTGACTCCCAGGAGGAGCCCCCCAGCCCCACAGAAGGGAAGGATTGGGACCAGCCCCCCAAACCCCCTGTGACCCACCCATGTCCCCCCACAGTGACCCCCAGGAGGAGCCCCCAAATGCCCCCCAAATCCCCCCCAAACCCCCTGTGACCCACCAATGTCCCCATGTCCCCCACAGTGACCCCCAGGAGGAGCCCCCCAGCCCCACAGAGGAGGGGAAGGGTCGGGACCACCCCCCCAAAACCCCCTGTGACCCACCCATGTCCCCCTCAGTGACCCCCAGCAGCAGCCCCCCATTGCCCCCCAAATCCGCCCCAAATCCCCTGTGACCCACCCATGTCCCATGTGCCCTTCAGTGACCCCCAGGAGCAGCCCCCAAATGCCCCCCAAACCCCCTGTGACCCACCCATGTCCCCCCTCAGTGACCCCCACGTGCATCCCCCAGGGTGAGCACCCCCCCAAATCCCCCCTAATCCCCCCAAACCCCCTGTAACCCACCGATGTCCCCCCACAGTGACCCCCAGGAGGAGCCCCCAAATCCGCCCCAAACCCCCTGTGACCCACCGATGTGCCCCCACAGTGACCCCCAGGAGGAGCCCCCCAGCCCCACAGAGGAGGGGAAGGGTCGGGACCCCCCCCCCTCGAAGCCCCCCGCCCGCCGGGGCCGCCGCCGCCGCCGCCAGCCCGAGCTGGAGGAGTCGCAGTACGACACCGATTACACCACGGCCGTGGAGTCCGGGGACGAGCTGGACAGCGAGCACTGGCACAGGTGGCACCTGGGGGGCACTGGGGGCACTTGGGGGGCACGGGGGGCACTTGGGGGGCAGTGGGGAGAACTTGGGGGGGGCACTGGGGGGCATTCAGGGGGAAAACTCAGGGGGATCCTCAGGTGGACAGTCAGGGGAGCCTTGGGGGCACTCGGGGGACACTCAGGGGACGCTCAGGGGGCACTTGGGGTGCACTGGGGGCACTGGGGGGCACTTGGGGGGGGCACTGGGGGGCATTCAGGGGGCCATTCAGGGGGAAAACTCAGGGGGATCCTCAGGTGGACAGTCAGGGGAGCCTTGGGGGCACTCGGGGGACACTCAGGGGACGCTCAGGGGGCACTTGGGGTGCACTGGGGGCACTGGGGGGCACTTGGGGGCATTGGGGGACACTTGGGGGCACTGAGGAGCTCTGGGGGGCACTGGGGAGTAGTGGGAGGCACCTGGGGGGCATTGGGGGGCAGTGGGGGGGCATTGGGGGACATTGGGGACACTCAGGGGGCACTTGGGGCACTTGGGGGGCACTGGGGCACTCAGGGGAGCCTCGGGGGAACATGGGGACACTCAGGGGGCACTTGGGGACACTTGGCAGGCACTTGGGGGGCACTGGGGGGCATTCAGGGGAGCCTCGGGGGACATTGGGAGCACTGGGGGGCACTGGGCGGCACTGGGGGGGCATTTGGGAGGCACTTGAGGGGCACTGGGGGCACTGGGGGGCACTTGGGGGGCACTGGGGGGGCATTCGGGGGACACTCGGGGGAGCTCTCGGGGGACATTTGGGGGGCACTGGGGGGCTCTCAGGGGGCACTGGGGGGCACTGGGGACACTCAGAGGGCACTCGGGGGACCCTCAGTGCACACCCAGGGGGACACTCAGGGGGATATACTCAGGACACTCGAGGGGTGGACACTTGAGGGACACTCAGGCCACTCAGGCACACTCGGGGGGGACAGTTGGGTGGACACCAGGAGCCACGCTCAGGGCACACTCAGGGCCACACTCAGGGGGTCACTCTGAGACACTCAGAGGACACTCAGGGACACTTGAGTTGGGACACTTGGTGGACACTCAGGGCCTCGGGGGGCCACTTTGGGGGCATTTGGGGGGCATTTTGGGGGACACTCAGGGCACACTCAGGGTCACTCACGACACACTCAGAGCACACTCAGGACACTCTCAGGAGGACACTTGGTGAGACACTCAGGGCACTCTCTGGGACACTTAGGGCACACTCAGAGCACACTCAGCGGGCACTCAGGGCACACTCAGGGGCACACTCAGGGTCACTCAGACACACTCAGGTCACTTTCAGGGCACTCTCGGGCACACTTAGGGCACACTCAGGGACACTCAGGAGGACACTCGGGGGGGACATTGGGTGGACACCAGGAGCACACTGAGGGACACTCACGCCACACTCAGGCCACACTCAGGCCACACTCAGACACCCACTCAGGTGTGGGGGGTGCCTCCCTCCCTGACCCCGCACCCCCCGGGCAGGCTGTACCCCCCCATCGGCTCCCCCGGCGCCCGGCACCGCTACAAGCAGGAGTTTGCACTGAGCTGGCACTCGGGGGTCACTCTGAGACACTCAGGGACACTCGGGGCACTCTCAGGTCACACTCAGAGCACACTCAGGGCACACTCAGGCACACAGGGCACACTCAGGGACACCCTCAGGTCACTCTCAGGGCACACTCAGGACACTCTCAGGAGGACACTTGAGGACACTTGGTGGGACACTCCGGGCAAACTCAGGGCAAACTCAGGGCACACTCAGAGCACACTCAGGTCACACTCAGGACACACTCAGGCACACACTCAGGGCACACACTCAGAGCACACTCAGGGACACTCAGGGCACACTCAGAGCACACTCAGGCACACACTCAGGGCACACTTGGGACACTCACGCCACACTCAGGCCACACTCACACCACACTCAGACACCCACTCAGGTGTGGGGGGTGCCTCCCTCCCTGACCCCGCACCCCCCGGGCAGGCTGTACCCCCCCATCGGCTCCCCCGGCGCCCGGCACCGCTACAAGCAGGAGTTTGCACTGAGCTGGCACTCGGGGGTCACTCTGAGACACTCAGGGACACTCAGGGCACACTCAGGACACACTCAGGGCACACTCAGAGCACAGTCAGGGCACTCTCAGGATACACTCAGGGCACACTCTGGGGGGACATTTGGTGGACACTCAGTGGGCACTCCGAGCACACTCAGGCACACTCAGGACACTCTTAGGGCAAACTCAGGTCACACTCAGGGACACCCTCAGGTCACTCTTAGGGCACACTCAGAGCACACTCAGGACACACTCAGGGCACACTCAGGGCACTCTTAGGGCACACTCAGGACACTCTCAGGAGGACACTTGAGGACACTTGGTGGGACACTCAGGGCACTCTCAGGGCAAACTCAGGGCACACACTCAGAGCACACTCAGGGACACTCAGGGCACTCTCAGGTCACACTCATGCCACACTCAGAGCACACTCAGGTCACACTCAGGTCACACTCAGGACACACTCAGGACACTCTCAGGAGGACACTTGAGGACACTTGGTGGGACACTCAGGGCACTCTCAGGTCACACTCAGGGCACGCTCAGGGACACTCAGAGCACCCTCACTCCACACTCAGACACACCCTCAGGTGTGGGGGGTGCCTCCATCCCTGACCCCGCACCCCCCGGGCAGGCTGTACCCCCCCATCGGCTCCCCCGGCGCCCGGCACCGCTACAAGCAGGAGTTTGCACTGAGCTGGCACTCGGGGGTCACTCTGAGACACTCAGGGACACTCGGGGCACACTCAATGCCACACTCAGGCACACAGGGCACACTCAGGGACACCCTCAGGTCACTCTCAGGGCACACTCAGGACACTCTCAGGAGGACACTTGAGGACACTTGGTGGGACACTCCGGGCAAACTCAGGGCAAACTCAGGGCACACTCAGAGCACACTCAGGTCACACTCAGGACACACTCAGGCACACACTCAGGGCACACACTCAGAGCACACTCAGGGATACTCAGGGCACTCTCAGGTAACACTCAGGGACACTCAGGGCACACTCAGAGCACACTCAGGCACACACTCAGGGCACACTTGGGACACACTCAGGACACACTCAGGCCACACTCAGGCCACACTCAGGCCACACTCAGACACCCACTCAGGTGTGGGGGGTGCCTCCCTCCCTGACCCCGCACCCCCCGGGCAGGCTGTACCCCCCCATCGGCTCCCCCGGCGCCCGGCACCGCTACAAGCAGGAGTTTGCACTGAGCTGGCACTCGGGGGTCACTCTGAGACACTCAGGGACACTCGGGGCACACTCAGGGCACACTCAGAGCACACTCAGGCACACTCAGGCACACTCAGAGCACACTCATGCCACACTCAGGCACACAGGGCACACTCAGGGACACCCTCAGGTCACTCTCAGGGCACACTCAGGACACTCTCAGGAGGACACTTGAGGACACTTGGTGGGACACTCAGGGCACTCTCAGGGCAAACTCAGGGCACACTCAGGCACACTCAGGACACACTCAGAGCACACTCAGGGACACTCAGGGCACTCTCAGGTCACACTCATGCCACACTCAGAGCACACTCAGGTCACACTCAGGACACACTCAGGGCACACTCAGGACACTCTCAGGAGGACACTTGAGGACACTTGGTGGGACACTCAGGTCACACTCAGGGCACACTCAGGGCACACTCAGGCCACACTCAGGCCACACTCACACCACACTCAGACACCCACTCAGGTGTGGGGGGTGCCTCCCTCCCTGACCCCGCACCCCCCGGGCAGGCTGTACCCCCCCATCGGCTCCCCCGGCGCCCGGCACCGCTACAAGCAGGAGTTTGCACTGAGCTGGCACTCGGGGGTCACTCTGAGACACTCAGGGCACACTCAGGGCACACTCAGGGCACACTCAGAGCACACTCATGCCACACTCAGGCACACAGGGCACACTCAGGGACACCCTCAGGTCACTCTCAGGGCACACTCAGGACACTCTCAGGAGGACACTTGAGGACACTTGGTGGGACACTCCGGGCAAACTCAGGGCAAACTCAGGGCACACTCAGAGCACACTCAGGTCACACTCAGGACACACTCAGGCACACACTCAGGGCACACACTCAGAGCACACTCAGGGATACTCAGGGCACTCTCAGGTAACACTCAGGGACACTCAGGGCACACTCAGAGCACACTCAGGCACACTCAGGCACACTCAGGGCACACTCAGGCACACTCAGAGCACACTCAGGCACCTCAGGGCACTCTGGGTGGTTCAGGAGGACACTTGAGGACACTTGGTGGGACACTCAGGCACACTCAGGGCACACTCACGCCACACTCAGGCCACACTCAGGCCACACTCAGACACCCACTCAGGTGTGGGGGGTGCCTCCCTCCCTGACCCCGCACCCCCCGGGCAGGCTGTACCCCCCCATCGGCTCCCCCGGCGCCCGGCACCGCTACAAGCAGGAGTTTGCGGCGGAGCTGCGGCGCTACAAAGAGCTCTGTGCCCACATGGACGGCGTCAACGAGCGCCTGGCACGGCTGGGCACCGAGCTGGACACGGTGCCCGAGGACAGCGCCCGGTACCAGGTGCGGGAGTGGGGCGGGAGCCATGGGATTGATGGGAGGGGATTGATAAAATGGGATTTATGGGATCCGTGGGATCGATGGGATGGGATTGATGGGATCCATGGGATGGGATGGGATGGGATCTGGATGGGATGGAATTGGGTGGGATGGATGGGATGGGATGGGTTTGGGATGGGATCCATGGGATCCATGGCATTGGTGGGATGGAATGGGATCAATGAGATGGGATGGGATTTATAGGATGGGATTGATGGGATGGGATTGATGGGATGGGATGGGATGGGATGGGGTGGGATGGGATGGGATGGGATGGGATGGGATGGGATGGGATGGGATGGGATGGGATGGGATGGGATGGGATGGGAAGGCATTGATAAAATGAGATTTATGGGATGGGATCCACGGGATGGGATGGGATGGGATTGATGGGATGGGATGGGATGGGATGGGATGGGATGGGATGGGATGGGATTTATGGGATCCGTGGGATTGATGGGATAGGATTGATAAAATGGGATTTCTGGTATGGGATCCATGGGATTGATGGGATTGATAGGATGGGATTTATGGGAAGGGGTCCATGGGATGGGATGGGATTGATAAAATGGGATTTATGGGATCCATGGGATGGGATGGGATTGATAGGATGGGATTGATAGGATGGGATTTATGGGATGGGATCCATGGGATGGGATGGGATGAGGACAGAAATGGGGACAGGGATGGGATGGGATGGGATGGGATGGGATTGATGAGATTGATAGGATGGAATTTATGGGATTGATGAGATGGGATCCATGGGATGGGATGGGATGGGATGGGATGGGATGGGATGGGATGGGATGGGATGGGATGGGATGGGATGGGGACAGAGATGGGGACAGGGATGGGATGGGATGGGATTCATAAAATGGGATCTATGGGATGGGATCCATGGGATTGACGGGATGGGATCAATGGAATCCATGGGATGAGATTGATGGGATGGGATGGGATCAATGGGATCAATAAGATCCATGGGATGGGATCAATGGGATGGGCCAGGATGGGATGGGATGGGATTTATGGGATGGGAGGTGTGGGGGGTCTGGGATGCCGATGAGAATGGGGGATGGATTTTGGGGGGGATTTGGGATGGATTTTTTGGGAGATTTGGGATGGATTTTTTGGGAGATTTGGGATGGATTTTTTGGGAGATTTGGGATGGATTTTTTTGGGGATTTGGGATGTTGCAGAGGCTCTGGGATGCTGAAAGATGCTGAGGGGACGAATTTTGGGATGGATTTGGAATCCCTCCCTTCCCCCCCATTTTCCCCACCCTCTCCCCCCACAACCCCCATTTTTTCCCCCCTTTTCCCTCCCATTTTTCCCCCCATTTCCCCTCATTTTTCCTCATTTTTTCCACCCCTCTCCCCCTCATTTTCCCCCTTTTTTTCCCCTCCTGACCCCCCCGGCCCTGGCTGAGGAGTACAACCACCTCAAGGACCTGAAGCGGGTGAGTTTTGGGGGTGTGGGGGGGGGGGAAAATGCCAATTTTTTTGGGGTTCCCCCCCCCCCCAAAAATCCCTGACATCCCCCACCCCCAATCTCAAATCCCTGCTCCCATCCCAGAGCCCGGAATACCAGGAGAAAAAACAGGAATCCAAAACCCTCAGGAACAAACTCTTCCACATCAAGAGGATGGTGAGCGACTACGACAAACTCCGGGCGTGACCCCAAAAGTCACTGCCCCCCCCACCCCCAAAAAATAAAAAAAAACCCCAAAAAAAGGGACATTGAAGGAAGGAGGTTGTGGGGGGGGAAAACCCCAAAAAAATTCCCAATCCTCCTCTTGATCCCCTCCACAGACTTTTGTGCCTTTCTTTGTATTAAAAAAACCCCAAAATTCCTCATTTTTAGCCCTCCCCGGTGCCAAGGGTGAGGGGGGGGGGGGGGCTGGTGGCAGCTGTTGGTGTGACCCCCCCCCACCCCAAAAATGTCCCCAAAAATCCCCTAAATGTCCCCAAAATGTCTCCTCCACCCTCTGGGACCCCCCCAGTGCCTTCCCCCGGTTGTAAATAGGGTTTTTTATGGGGTTTGCACCCCCCTGGTTGCCTTAAAGGGGTTGTGGGGGGTCCCAAATTGGGGGTGGGGGGGACATAAAACCTTTTAGGGGACCCCTCCCCCATCCCTGATCCTGAAATATTTTATAGGGAAGCGGTGGGAATTGTGTAATATTGGAATTGTTTTGGTTTTTGGTTGTTTTTTTTTTTTTTTTTTAATAAATGAGGTGTAATTGTTGATTTTAATTTGGGGTCGGCGTGAAAGGGGGGGGGGGGGGGCTGAAATCCCCCTGAATTTGGCAGAGGAATCCCAAATCCACCCAAATTTGGGAGGGGAAATCCCAAATGCCAAATCCACCCTCCCCCAACCTTGGGAAGAGAAATCCCAATTTCCCTCCAGATTTGAAAAAGGAACCCCAAATTCCTCCAAATTTGGAAGGGAAATGCCAAATTCCTTCATATTTGGGAGAGAAACCCCAATTCCCTCCAAATTTGGAAGGGGAACCCCAAATTCCTCCAAATTCCCTCCAAATTTGGAAGGGAAATCCCAAATCCCCCCCCCAAATCTTGGGAAAAGAAGTCCCAAATCCCTTCACCTTGGAAAGAAAACCCCAAATCCCCCCAAATTTGAAAGGGGATCCCCAAATCCCTCCAAATTTGGGCGAGAAATCCCAAATCCCCCCAAATTTGAAAGGGGGACCCCAAATCGCCCTAAATTTGAAAGGGGAACCCCAAATCTCTCCAAATCTTGGGAAGAGAAACCCCAAAGCCCCTTGCAAGTCCCAAATTTCCCCCACCCCGCTGCTCCAGCTCTTCCCAGTGGGATTTATTCCCAAAAAACCCCAAATCGAAGGAAAACCCCCATTTTTACCCCCCTCCCTTCCCAATTTTGGGGGTTTTTTTATGGAATTCTCCTATTTTTGGGGTGGGTTTATCCCCCATCCCAGCTTTTCCGCCCCATCCCGAATCCCAGCTCGCTGCAGGGTTGTAGGAAAGGTCTTTAATTGGCGTTAATTAACGGGTTTATACGGCGGAGCGAGGATTCCATCGGCCGGGAATCGTCCCCAAATCCCCCCCCCCAAAATCCTGAAATCCCAAAGAATCCCGGCCAGGAGGGGACAGACCTGGGGACACCCTCGGGTGCCTCTGTCCCCTCTCCATCCTCGGGGACACCCTTGGGTGGCTCTGTCACCTCTGTCCCTGTGTCCCCTCCATTCTTGGGGTCACCCCCGGGTGTCTCTGTCCCCTCTCCAGCTTTGGGGACGTCCCTGATCCCCTCTGGGGTGGCTCTGGCCCTTGTCCATCCTTTGGGGTCACCCCTGGGTGGCTCTGGCCCTTCTGTCCCTGTGTCCCCTCCATCCTTGGGGTCACCCCTGGGTGCCTCTGTCCCCTGTCCCTGTGTCCCCTCTATCTTTGGGGTCACCCCTGGTGCTCAGGGGACACCTCTGGGGACACCCTTGGGTGGTTTTGTCCCGTCTCCATCCTTGGGGACACCCTGAGGACACCCCTGGGTGGCTCTGGCCCCTCTGTCCTGGTGTCCTCTCCATCCTTGGGGACACCCCTGGGTGCCTCTGTCCCCTCTCCAGCTTTGGGGACACCCCTGATCCCCTCTGGGGTGGCTCTGGCCCCTCTCCATGTGTCCCCTCTATCTTTGGGGTCACCCGTGGTGCTCAGGGGACACCTCAGGGGACACCCCTGGGTGGCTTTGTCCCCTCTCCATCCTTGGGGACATCCCTGATCCCCTCCAGGGTGGCTCTGGCCCTTGTCCATCCTTGGGGACACCCCTGGGTGGCTCTGTCCCTTCTCTGTGTGTCCCCTCCATTCTTGGGGACACCCTGGGGACACCCCTGGGCGCCTCTGTCCCCTCTCCATCCTTGGGGACACCCCTGGGTGCCTCTGTCCCCTCTCCATGTCCCCTCTCTATCTTTGGGGTCACCCGTGGAGCTCAGGGGACACCCCTGGGTGTCTCTGTTCCCCTCCCCACCCTTGGGGACACCCCTGGGTGGCTTTGTCCCCTCTGTCCCGGTGTCCTCTCCACCCTTGGGGACACCCCTGGGGTCCCCTCCACCCTTAGGGACACCCCCTGGTCCCTTCAGGGTGGCTTTGTCCCTTCTGTCCCTGTGTCCCCTCCATCCTTGGGGTCACCCCTGGTGCTCAGGGGACACCCCTGGGTGCCTCTGTCCCCTTTCCAGCCTTGGGGACGTCCCTGATCCCCTCTGGAGTGGCTCTGGCCTCTCTGTCCCCGTGTCCCCTCCATCGTTGGGGACACCCCTGGGTGACTCTGTCCCCTCTCCCTGTGTCCCCTCCATCCTTGGGGATGCCCTGGGGACACCCCTGGGTGCCTCTGTCCCCTCTCCAGCCTTGGGGACGTCCCTGATCCCCTCCAGGGTGGCTCTGTCCGTTCTTTCCCCGTGTCCACTCTCCATCCTCAAGGACACCCCTGGGTAGCTCTGTTCCCTCTCTCCATGTCCCCTCACTCCTCGAGGACACCCATGGGTGGCTCTGTCCCTTCTCCATCCTTGGGGACACTCTGGGGACACCCCTGGGTGTCTCTGTCCCCTCTCCCTGTGTCCCCTCCCTCCTTGGGGACACCTCTGGGGACACCCCTGGGTGTCTCTGTCCCCTCTCCATGTCCCCTCTCCCTCCTCTGGGGACACCCCTGGGTGGCTCTGTCCCCTCTCCCTGTGTCCCCTCCATCTTTGGGGTCACCCGTGGTGCTCTGGGGACACCCCTGATCCCCTCCAGGGTGGCTCTGTCCCCTCTCTCTGTGTCCCCTCTCCCTCCTCGGGGACACCCCTGGGTGGTTCTGTCCCTTCTCCATCCTTGGGGACACCCCTGGGCTCCCCTCCCTCCTCGGGGACACCCCTGGGTGGCTCTGTCCTTTCTCCATCCTTGGGGACAGCTCTGGGGTCCCCTTCATCCTTGGGGACACCCTGGGGACACCCCTGGGTGGCTCTGTCCCCTCTGTCCCTGTGTCCTTTCCATCCTTGGGGTCACCCGTGGTGCTCTGGGGACACCCCTGGGTGCCTCTGTCCCCTCTCCCTCCTCGGGGACCCCTCCGGGGCCACCCGGCCGCACTTCCCAACCTCCGGAATCCGGGGCAAAAGGAATGGGGACACCCCGAGCCCCCCTGGGGTCACCCCGAGCCCCCCTGGGGTCACCCCGAGGGCCCCAAGGTCGGGAAGCTCCAGAGGGGACGGATCCGCCCAGATTCCAGCCGGGAGAACCTTGGGATTTAGGGCGATCCCAGAGATTTGGGGACAACGGCGGGACCCCAAAACTTCTGGTGACAACCCTGGGACCCCAAAACTTCTGGCAACGATGCCGGGACCCCAAAATTTTGGGGACAACATCAGGATCCCAAAACTTCTGGTGACAATACCTGGACCCCAAAATTTGGGGGACAACATTAGGACCCCAAAACTTTTGGTGACAATACCTGGACCCCAAAATTTTGGGGACAATGCTGGGACCCCAAAACTTTTGGGGACAGTACTGGGACCCCAAAACTTCTGGTGACAACCCTGGGACCCCAGAACTGTAGGGGATAACACCAGGAACCCTTCTGAGGACAACACCAGGACCCAAAACTTTTGGGGACAACACCAGGACCCCAGAACTTCTGGTGACAATCCCAGGACCTCAAAACTTTTGGGGACAACACTGGGAACCCTTCTGGGGACAACGCCAGGACCCCACAACTTTTGGGGACAACGCCAGGACCCCAAAACTTCTGGTGACAACCCTGGGACGCCAAAACTTTGGGGACAACACTGGGACCCCACAACTTCTGGTGACAATCCCAGGACCTCAAAACTTTGGGGACAATCCCAGGACCCCACAACTTCTGGTGACAATCCCAAGACCCTAAAATTTTGGGGACAATCCCAGTACCCCAAAACTTTTGGGGACAACGCCAGGACCCCACAACTTCTGGTGACAACCCCACAACATTTTAGGGCCAACCGCAGAGGGAACATTCCCATTCCTGCGGGAACGGGACGAGCTCCGGAGCAGGCAGTTCGGGGAATCCACATCCAGCATTC
Source organism: Monarcha castaneiventris obscurior (assembly GCA_026261815.1). Taxonomy (NCBI): domain Eukaryota; kingdom Metazoa; phylum Chordata; class Aves; order Passeriformes; family Monarchidae; genus Monarcha; species Monarcha castaneiventris. The sequence goes on along the minus strand of JAMPIT010000587.1, from coordinate 33,833 downwards.
CCGGGATTTTTTTTCTCCTCCTCCCACCCCTTTTCCGGAGCATCCGTCCCTATTGGCCGGTCCCGTAGGGCCAGTTGAAGGTGCTCCCGGACAGCAGCATGTCCCGGATGAGGGTCTCGATGGGAGTTTTCCCGACGAGCCTCATGAAGAAAAGTTGGGATATGAGGGCGGCGGGAACGGCCCGGAGCGCCGGGAGCCGCAGCAGGAGCCTCCCGAAGCGTTGGGGTTGGGATGGATATTGGGATCGCACGTATTCCGTCAGGGCCACCTGAGCCTTCTCCTGTAGGGTCTCCACGTGGGCCGGGTCCGAGAGGCCGCAGGCGTCTGGGGGAGGAATGGGATGGGGGTTGGAGCGATCCCGGAATCGCCGGGGAGTGTCCTCGGGTGGTGGGTTGGATGCTTGGGGTGTGGGAGGAGCTGAGGGAGGGATGGTGGAGAGATCCATGGATCCGTGGAGGGATGGATGATGGATGGATGGATGGATGGATCCATGGATGGATGATGGATGGAGGGAGCGATGGAGGGATGGATGGATGGATGGATGGATGGATGGATGGATGGATGGATGGATGGATGATGGATGGATCCATGGATCCATGGATGGATGATGGATGGATCTGTGGATGGATGGTTCCATGGATGGATGGATGGATGGTGGAGGGATGGATGGATGGATGGATCCATGGATCCATAGATGGATGATGGATGGATCCATGGAGGGATGGATGGATGGATCCATGGATGGATGATGGATGGATGGGTGGATGGATGGACGGATGGATGGATCCATGGATGGATCCATGGGTGGATGATGGATGGATCCATGGATGGATGATGGATGGATCCATGGATAGATCCATGGATGAGGGATAGATGGATGATGGAGGGATTGGTGGATGGATTTGTGGATGGATTGATGATGGATGGAGGGATGGATGGATGGATTGGTGGATAGATGGATGGATGGGTGGATGGATGGTGGATGGATGATGGATGGAGGGATGGATGGATGGTGGATGGATGGATGGATCCATGGATGATGGATGGATGGATGGATGGATGGATGGATCCATGGATGGATCCATGGATGATGGATGGATGGATGGATGGAGGGATGGATGGATGGATGGATGGATGGATGGATGGATGGATGGATGATGGATGGATCCATGGAGGGATGGATGGATGGATGGATGGACAATGGATGGATGGATGGATGGATGGATGGATGGATGAGGGATGGATGGACAGATGGATCCATGGATGGAGGGATGGATGGATGATGGATGGATCCATGGATGATGGATGGATGAGGGATCCATGGATGGAGGGATGGATTCCCAAACCCCCAAACCCTCAGAAAGACCCGGGATAACCTCTTCCTGCTCATTCCCAAACCCTCAGAAAAACCTCTCCCTCTACTCATTCCCAAACCCCCAAACCCCCAATAAAACCCAGGATAACCCCTCCCTCCTCACTCCCAAACCCCCAAACCCTCCATAAAACCCAGGATTAACCCCTCCCTCCCCATCCCCATCCCCACCTCCACCTCACGACCTCACCCCCCGGCGCCGTACCGGGCGTGAAGAGCGCGATGGCCTTGAGGCAGCTGTACTCGGCCGAATCCACCTGCAGCCGGTTGAGCTTCTCCACCTGCTCCTGGAAAACTCGGATCTGATCCATGAAGGACACGACCCTCTCGGCCGACATGGGCGAGGCGTGGAAGCCGGCGGCCGCCAGCAGCGGCGCCATGTGCAGGGGCAGCGCCGACTGCGCCGCGTTGAGCACGAAGAGCTCGCTCCAGCTCAGCCTCAGCAGCGCCACTTGGTCGGACACGGGGAGATCCGGGAAGAAGGGAATGTTCCGGGCCCACTCCACGGTGCTGAAGAGCAAGCGGGCGGCCAGCTCGCAGATGTTGTCGATGCCCATGACGCTGCCCTGCTGGGCGTACTGGGAGCCGTAGCGGGCGGCCGGGTAGGGCTCAGCGCGGAGCAGCTGGGAAATGAGCTCCGACAGCGGCTGCCCGTTGAAGTATTCCCCGCTGGGAATGGGGTTGGGGCTGCTGCTGGAGTGGCTGGGCGGGATGCGGCCCCGCTGCACGGCTGGGAACAGCAGGGAGAGGGAGGGTTGGGATCCTGCTGGATTTGTGTCCCAATCCCACAGAATCCTGCTGGATTTGTGTCCCAATCCCGCATGGATCCTGCTGGATTTGTGTCCCGATCCCACAGAATCCTGCTGGATTTGTGTCCCGATCCCGCATGGATCCTGCTGGATTTGTGTCCCAATCCCGCATGGATCCTGCTGGATTTGTGTCCCGATCCCGCATGGATCCTGCTGGATTTGTGTCCCAATCCCGCATGGATCCTGCTGGATTTGTGTCCCAATCCCACAGAATCCTGCTGGATTTGTGTCCCAATCCCGCATGGATCCTGCTGGATTTGTGTCCCGATCCCACAGAATCCTGCTGGATTTGTGTCCCTGTGGTTTGGTTTGTGTATCCCCAGATCCTGCTGGATTTGTGTCCCAATCCCACAGAATCCTGCTGGATTTGTGTCCCGATCTCACAGAATCCTGCTGGATTTGTGTCCCAATCCCACAGAATCCTGCTGGATTTGTGTCCCAATCCCACAGAATCCTGCTGGATTTGTGTCCCGATCTCACAGAATCCTGCTGGATTTTTGTTCCAATCCCACATGGATCCTACTGGATTTGTGTCCCAATCCCACAGACCCAGATCCTGCTGGATCTTCATCTCAACCCCATAGAATCCTGCTGGATTTGTGTCCCAGTCCCATAGAATCCTACTGGATTTTTGCCCTGATCCCATAGATCCAGATCCTGCTGGATCTTCATCCCAATCCCACAGAATCCTATTGGATGTTCATCCCAACCCCATACGGATCCTGCTGCATCTTTGCCCTGATCCCATAGATCCAGATCCCACTGCATCTTTATCCTAACCCCATAGAATCCCACTGGATCTTCATCCCAATCCCATAGATCCAGATCCTGCTGGATCTTCATCCCAATCCCACAGAATCCTACTGGATTTTTGTCCCAGTCCCAAAAAATCCTATTGGATCTTCATCCCAATCCCACACAGATCCTACTGGATCTTCATCCCGATCCCATAGATCCAGATCACACTGGATCTTTGTCTCAATCCCATAGAATCCTACTGGATTTTCATCCCAATCCCAAAGAATCCTCCTGGAGATTTTTGGGATAAACCTGGGAATTTTGGGAATGAACTTGGGATTTTTAGGGATAAACGAAGGATTTTTTGAGGATAAACCTGGGTTTTTTAGGGATAAACCTGGGGATTTTTTAGGGACAACCTCAGGATTTTTGGGGATAAATCTGAGAATTAGGGGGATAAACCTGGGAGTTTTAGGGATAAACATGGGAATTTTGGGGATAAACCTGGGGATTTGGGGATAAATCTGGGATTTTCAGGATAAACCTGGGATTTTTAGGAATTAATTGGGGATTTTTAGGGATAAACCCAGGATTTTTGGGACAAACCCCTCATCCCAGGAAGCACTTGGGATTTACCTCCCTGGGGATGATGGGAATGGAACAAGGAGCAGATTTTGGGATTTCCATGGATCCAGGAATTCATCCCATCCCATAAATCCCATAAATCCCATCCCATCCCATCCAATCCCATAAATCCCATAAATCCCATCCCATCCCATCCCATCCCATAAATCCCATCCCATCCCATAAATCCCATCCCATAAATCCCATAAATCCCATCCCACAGACCCAATCCCAACTCCAGGCCAGCTCGGAGCAAAACCCCCAAAAAAACCCTCAAAAAACCCTCAAAAAACCCCCAAAAATCCCAAAAAAAAGCAGAAAAACCCCTTTTTTTTGGACCAAAAACACCATTCCCGGGATTCCTCGGGATCCCTCGGGAATTTTTTCCTACCTTCCTTCCTCATCCCCACTCGGAAGCACTTCTTGAGGCGGCAGAACTGGCATTGGTTGCGGTGGTGTTGGTCAATTTGGCAATCCCGGTTGGATCTGTGGGATCAGCCAGAAATCCGGGATCAGCTGGAATTCCCGGGATCAGCCGGAATCCCCAGGATCACCCGGAATCCCCAGGATCACCCAGAATTCCCAAAATCAGCCGGAATCCCCAGGATCACCCAGAATTCCCAGGAGCAGCCAGAATTCCCAGGATCACCCAGAATTCCCAGGAGCAGCCAGAATTCCTGGGATCACCCAGAATTCCTGGGATCATCCACAATTCCCAGGAGCAGCCAGAATTCCCAGGATCACCCAGAATTCCCGGGATCACCCAGAATTCCCAGGATCACCCAGAATTCCCAGGATCACCCAGAATTCCCAAAATCACTCAGAATTCCTGAGATCACCCAGAATTCCCAAAATCACCCAGAATTCCCAGGATCACCCAGAATTCCCAGGATCAGCTGAAATTCCCAGGATCAGCCAGAATTCCCAAAATCACCCAGAATTCCCAAAATCACCCAGAATTCCCAGGATCACCCAGAATTCCCAAAATCACCCAGAATTCCTGGGATCAGCCAGAATTCCCGGGATCACCCAGAATTCCCAAAATCATCCAGAATCCCCAGGATCAGCTGAAATTCCCAGGAGCACCCAGAATTCCCAGGAGCACCCAGAATTCCCAGGATCACCCAGAATTCCCCAAATCCCTGAAAAAGGGGTCCCAGCTCATGGATTCATCCCCCAATTCCCAAAATGCCTGAAAAAAGGGATCCCTCCTTCCATTCCCACATGGAATTTTCACCCCCCAACCCCCCCAAATCCCGATTTCCAGGGTTCCCATCCCAGGAACGCTGCAGGAATTCCCTTTCCCAGCTGGAAACGGGGCGGGAAAAGGGAATTGGGGATGAATTAAAGAGGATAAAAATCCGGGAAGCTCCGGGAGCCGCCGGAATCCCGACACGGATTCTCCTGGAATTCCAACATGGATTTTCCCAGAATCCCAAATCCCGACACGGATTTTCTCGGAATTCCAACATGGATTCTCCTGGAATCCGGAATCCCAACATGGATTCTCTTGGAATCCCGACATGGATTATCCCAGTGTCCCGACATGGATTCTCCCAGAATCCCGGAATCCCATCACAGATTCTCCCAGAATCCCAACACGGATTCTCCTGGAATCCCAACATGGATTCTCCCGGAATCCTGACACAGATTCTGGTGGAATTCCAACATGGATTCTCCTGGAATCCCATCACGGATTCTCCCTGAATCCCAACACGGAGGAATCCCAACACGGATTTTCCCGGAATCCCGACACGGATTCTCCCGGAATTCCAACATGGATTCTCCTGGAATCCCAAAATCCCAACACGGATTCTCCCAGAATCCCGACACGGATTTTCCTGGAATCCGGAATCCCAACATGGATTCTCTTGGAATCCCGACACGGATTATCCCAGTGTCCCGACACGGATTTTCCCGGAATCCCGACACGGATTCTCCCAGAATTCCAACATGGATTATCCCAGAATTCCAATACGGATTATCCCAGAATCCCGACATGGATTCTCCTGGAATCCCAAATCCCGACACGGATTCTTCCAGAATCCCAACACGGATTTTCCCGGAATCCTGACACCGATTCTCCTGGAATCCCAACACGGATTCTCCTGGAATCCCAAATCCCAACACAGATTCTCCCAGAATCCCAACACGGATTCTCCTGGAATCCGGAATCCCGACACGGATTCTCCTGGAATCCCATCACGGATTCTCCCTGAATCCCAACACGGAGGAATCCCGACACAGATTTTCCCGGAATCCCAACACAGATTATCCCAGAGTCCCGACACGGATTCTCCCAGAATCCCAAATCCCGACACGGATTCTCCTGGAATTCCAACACGAAGGAATCCCGACACGGATTTTTCCCGGAATCCCATTATCCCGGAATCCCAACACAGATTTTCCCAGAATCCCGACACGGATTCTCCCAGAATCCCGACACGGATTTTCCCGGAATCCCGACACGGCTCCGGAGGCGAGGCCGGGGGAATTCCCACGGAATTAATTCAATGAATTCATCCCGAACATTCCCGCTGCGGCCGGGAACGTGATCCCGATGAAAAGAGGGAGAGGCTGGGACGGATCAGAGCGGCTCTGACGTCTTCATTTGTCAGGAATGGCCTCAGGAAAGCCTCGGAGGGGAGGGAAAAGCTCCTAAAATTCATCCTGGATTTTTTTCCGATGGATAAAATCACCTGGGGACCCTGATTGTGGGCTTGGAATATCGGGAAAAGCTCCTGAAAATTATCCTGAATTTTTTCTAACTGATAAAACCGCCTGGGTGACCTCAATTGTGGGCTTGGAATATTGGGAAAAGCTCCTAAAATTCATCCTGGATTTTTTCCAGTGGATAAAACCTCCTGTGTGATTCCCAGCACAGCCTTGGAATATTGGGAAAAGCTCCCAAAATTCATCCTGGATTTTTCCCAATGGATAAAATCACCTGGGGACCCTGATTCTGGGCTTGGAATATCGGGAAAAGCTCCTGAAAATTATCCCAGATTTTTTCCAAAGGATAAAATCACCGGAGTGATTCCCAGCACAGCCTTGGAATATCAGGAAAAGCTCCCAAAATTCAACCCAGATTTTTTCCAATGGATGAAATCACCTGGATGACCCCAATTTTGGCCTTGGAATATCAGGAAAAGCTCCCAAAAATTATCCAGGATTTTTCCAGTGGATAAAATCACCTGGATGACCCCAGTTCTGGCCTTGGAATATCGGGAAAAGCTCCCAAAATTCATTCCAGATTTTTTCCAATGGATAAGTCTGCCTGGGGACCCTGATCATGAGCTTGGAGCAGCGGGAAAAGCTCCTAAAATTCATCCAGGATTTTTTCCAGTGGATAAAACCACCTGGATGACCCCAATTTTGGCCTTGGAATATCAGGAAAAGCTCCCAAAAATCATCCTGGGTTTTTTCCAATGGACAAAACCCCCTGGGTGACCCCAGTTCTGGCCTTGGAACATCGGGAAAAGCTCCTGAATATTATCCTGGATTTTTTCCAGTGGATAAAATCACCTGGATCACCCCAATTTTGGCCTTGGAATATCGGGAAAAGCTCCCAAAATTCATCCTGGATTTTGTCCAGTGGATGAAATACTTGGATGACCCCAGTTTAGCCTTGGAATTCAGGAAAAGCTCCCAGAATTCATCCCAGATTTTTTCCAGTAGATAAAATCACCTCCTGATTCCCAGCACAGCTTTGAAATATCAGGAAAAGCTCCCAAAATTCATCCCGGATTTTTTCCAATGGATGACCCCAATTGTGGCCTTGGAATATCGGGAAAAGCTCCCAAAATTCATCCGATTTTTCCAAGATAAACCTCCTGTGACCCAGTCAGCTTTGGAATATCGGGGAAAGCTCCCAAAATTCATCCTGGATTTTTTCCAGTGGATAAAACCACCTGTGGACCCTGATTCTGGCCTTGGAATATCAGGAAAAGCTCCCAAAAATTATCCAGGATTTTTCCCAATGGATAAAATCACCTGGGTGACCCCAGTTTTGGCCTTGGAACATCAGGAAAAGCTCCCAGAATCCATCCCGGATCTTCCCCGACCTCCAAACCCCCTCCCCAAAAATCCCCCCCCAGGGGAATTTTCCAATGGGAGCTGGGAAATTTGGGAAGCTCCAAAAGGCCCGGGCTGTGCTAATGACTTAATTAGGGCGGGTTAATTAGCGAGAAGGGGAATTAAAGCGAGGCCGAGGCACTTTGAATATGCAAATTTGGGCCACCGGGGGCTCGGGGCCGCTTTTGATTCCCGGAACAAAAGCGGGATCCTGGAGCTTTGTTCCCGAGCCCTCTTCCCGCTTGGAGAAGCCCAACAATTCCCAAGTCACTTCCCGGGTTTTTGTGGGGTTTTTGGTAAAGAAAAAGGGAAAAAAAAATCTCCTGGAATATCCCAAAATCCCGGCGGGATCCCGGTGCTGTGCCCCAGGGACTTGCTCCAGTTTTTCCCGTTTTTCCGGGAATTTGGAATTCCTCAAAAAGCCCCTTCCCGGTTTTTTTGTGGGGTTTTTGGTAAAGAAAAGGGGAAAAAAACTCCTCTGGAATATCCCAAAATCCCGGCGGGATCCCGGTGCTGTGCCCCAGGGATTTGCTCCAGTTTTTCCGGGAATTTGGAATTCCTCAAAAAGCCCCTTCCCGGTTTTTTGTGGGGTTTTTGGTAAAGAAAAAGGGAAAAAAACTCCTCTGGAATATCGCAAAATCCCGGCGGGATCCCGGTGCTGTGCCCCAGGGATTTGCTCCAGTTTTTCCGGGAATTTGGAATTCCTCAAAAAACCCCTCCCCGGGTTTTTCCAGGAGTTAATCCCGGTGGATCTGAGGCAGGGCCGGGAGCCGCATCCACAGGGAGGGATCAGAGCCGGGATTTGGGAATTACAGGGAAGGAGCCCCAGGGCAGGACCCGGAGCTGATCCCAACCCGGAGCTGATCCCAACTGGGAGCTGATTCCAACTGGGATGGGAACCGGGATGGGAACTGGGGGCTGATTCCAGCTGGGATCAGAGCCAGGAGCTGATTCCAACCAGGAGCTGATTCCAACCGGGATCAGAGCTGGGAGCTGATTCCATCCGGGATCGGAACTGGGAGCTGATTCCAACCGGGATCAGAACCGGGAGCTGATTCCATCCGGGATTGGAACTGGGAGCTGATTCCAACTGGGATCGGAACTGGGAGCTGATTCCAACTGGGATGGGAACCGGGAGCTGATTCCAACCGGGATCAGGACCAGGAGCTGATTCCAGCTGGGATCGGAACCGGGAGCTGATTCCAACCGGGATCAGAACCGGGAGCTGATTCCAACTGGGATGGGAACTGGGAGCTGATTCCAGCTGGGATCGGAGTTGGGAACTGATTCCAACCAGGAGCTGATCCCAACCAGGAGCTGATTCCAACCGGGATCAGAACTGGGAGCTGATTCCAACCGGGATCTGATTCCAGCTGGGATCAGAGCTGGGAGCTGATTCCAACTGGGAGCTGATTCCAACCGGGAACTGATTCCAACCAGGATCAGAACCGGGAGCTGATTCCAACCAGGATCAGAACCGGGAGCTGATTCCAACCAGGATCAGAACCGGGAGCTGACTCCAATCTGGAGCTGATTCCAACTGGGATCTGATTCCAACTGGGATGGGAACCGGGAGCTGATTCCAACCGGGAGCTGATTCCCAATCCTTTTCCCAAAAAATCCATCCCGGAGCCCTGGCTGGGGCGGGACGAGGGAACGGGAACGCTCCGAAGTTCGGGAAGCGCCGCTGGAAACGGGAATTTCCCTCCCCGGGATGGATCGGGGTCTCCCGGTTCCATTCACCACCCGCATTCCAGAGGCAGGGAATTCCGGAGGTTCCGGCAGCCCCGAACTCGCTGGGAGTCAAATCCCGGTGCTCCCGGATGTGCGGGGGGCAGGGAGGGGGGAATCCTCATGGATCCCTGCTCCTGGGAATCCCGGGAATCCTGGTATCCCCTCGGATCCCTGCTCCCGGTATCCCGGATCCTGGGAATCCCAGTAATCCCGGTGGATCCCTTATCCCAGTATCCCAGATCCCAGAATCCTCCCCGGATCCCGGTAATCCCGGTATCCCTGATCCCGATATCCCCCCCGGATCCCTGCTCCCAGTAATCCCGGGAATCTCGGTGGATCCCTGCTCCTGGTGTCCCGGATCCCAGTAATCCCCAGTGGATCCCGGTATCCCTGCTCCTGGAATCGCGGTATCCCAGTGGATCTCTGCTCCTGATAATCCCGAATCCCGGTATCCCGGTAATCCCGGTGGATCCCTGATGCTGGTATCCTGGATCCCGGAATCCCCTCCGGATCCCTGCTCCTGGTAATCCCAGTATCCCAGTGGATCCTTGCTCCCGGTATCCTGGATCCCGGTATCTTCCCCGAATCCCTGCTCCCGGTATCCCGGTGGATCCTTGCTCCCGGTAATCCCAGGAATCCTGGGATCCCCTCCGGATCCCTGCCCCCGGTATCCTGGATCCCCCCTGGATCCCTGTTCCCGGTGTCCCTGGCAGATCCCCGCTCCTGGCATTCCAGGGGCTCCCTGCTCCCGGTATTGACCCGGATCCCAGTGATTCCCAGTGATTCCCGCTGATCCCTGCATTCCAGTGGCTCCCTGGCCCCGCTGATCCCGGTATTGACCCGGATCCCAGTGATCCCTGTGATCCCGGTATCCCTGATCCCGGTGGATCCCTGCCCCCAGTATCCCTATATCCCAGTATCCCTATATCCCGGTATCCCCCCAGATCCCTGATCCCGGTATCCCAGTGGAGCCCGGTATCCCCGGCAGATCCCCGCTGATCCCGGCATTCCAGCGGCTCCCTGGCCCCGCTGATCCTGGTATTGACCCAGATCCCGGTGATCCCGGTGATCCCGGTAATCCCTGATCCCGGTGGATCCCTGCCCCCAGTATCCCTATATCCCAGTATCCCGATATCCCGGTACCCCCCAGATCCCTGATCCCGGTATCCCAGTGGAGCCCGGTATGCCCGGCAGATCCCCGCTGATCCCGGCATTCCAGTGGCTCCCTGCTCCTGCTGATCCCGGTATTGACCCGGATCCCGGTGATTCCTGCTGATTCCCGCTGATCCCGGCATTCCAGCGGCTCCCTGGCCCCGCTGATCCCGGTATTGACCCAGATCCCGGTGATCCCTGTGATCCTGGTATCCCTGCTCCCGGTATCCCAGTAGATCCCTGCTCCCGGGAATCCCGGTATCCCCTCTGGATCCCTGTTCCCTGTGTCCCGGACCCCAGTATCCTCCCCAGATTCCTGATCCCGGCATTCCAGCGGCTCCCTGCTCCCAGTGATCCCAGTATCCCCCCCGGATCCCTGCTCCCGATATCCCTAATCCCAGTATCCTCCCCGGATCCCTCATCCCGGTAATCGCAGTATCCCCTCCGGATCCCTGCTCCCGGTATCCCGGTGGAGCCCGGTATCCCCAGCAGATCCCCGCTGATCCCGGCATTCCAGCAGCTCCCTGCTCCCGGTGATCCCAGTATTGACCCGGATCCCACTGATCCCAGTGATTCCCACCGATCCCAGTGATTCCCACCGATCCCAGCATTCCAGCGGCTCCCTGCCCCCGCTGATCCCGGTATTGACCCGGATCCCAGTGATCCCGGTGATTCCCGGTATCCCTGATCCCGGTAATCCCAGTAATCCCTGATCCTGGTGGATCCCTGCCCCCAGTATCCCTATATCCCGATATCCCGGTATCCCCCCTGGATCCCTGATCCCGGTGATCCCGGTATTGACCCGGATCCCAGTGATTCCCAGTGATTCCCGTTGATTCCGGCATTCCAGCGGCTCCCTGGCCCCGCTGATCCCTGTATTGACCCAGATCCCGGTGATCCCGGTGATCCCGGTAATCCCTGATCCCGGTGGATCCCTGCCCCCAGTATCCCTATATCCCGGTATCCCGCCTGGATCCCTGATCCCAGTATCCCGGTGGAGCCCGGTATGCCCAGAAGATCCCCAGTGATCCCGGCATTCCAGCGGCTCCCTGCTCCCGGTGATCCCAGTATTGACCCAGATCCCTGATCCCGGCATTCCAGCGGCTCCTGGTGATCCCGGTAGTGACCTGGATCCCGGTGATTCCAGCATTCCAGCAGCTCCCTGCCCCCGCTGATCCCGGTATTGACCCGGATCCCGCTGATCCCAGAATTCCAGCAGCTCCCTGTTCCCGGTGATCCCGGTATTGACCCGGATCCCTGATCCTGGTGATTCCCGCTGATCCCGGTATTGACCCAGATCCCTGATCCCGGCATTCCAGTGGCTCCCGGCTGATCCCGGTATTGACCCGGATCCCAGTGATCCCAGCATTCCAGCAGCTCCCTGCTCCCGCTGATCCCAGTATCCCTGATCCCGGTAATCGTGGTAATCCCTGATCCCGGTGGATCCCTGCTCCCAGTATCCCGGTATCCTGATATCCCGGTATCGCCCCCGGATCCCTGATCCCGGTGATCCCGGTATTGACCCAGATCCCACGGATCCCGCTGATCCCGGCATTCCAGCGGCTCCCGGTGATCCCGGTATTGACCCAGATCCCGGTAATCCCGGGATCCCCTCTGGATCCCTGATCCCGGCATTCCAGCGGCCCCCTGATCCCGGTAGTGACCCGGATCCCGGTGATTGATTCCCGCTGATCCCGGCATTCCAGCAGCTCCCGGTGATCCCGGTGCCGCGGCCGGGCCCGGGGTGAGGCCTGGGGATGGTGGGACCCGGACAGAGGCCCGGGAGCACCGGGAATGGGCTGGGAATGAACTGGGAATGGGCCGGGAATGGGCTGGGAATGAACCGGGAATGGAGCGGGAATGGACCAGGAATGGGCCGGGAATGGACTGGGAACACCGGGAATGGGGTGGGAATGGACCGGGAATGAGCCGGGAATGGGCTGGGAATGGGCTGGGAATGGAACGGGAATGGGCCGGGAATGGACTGGGAATGGAGCGGGAATGGACTGGGAATGAATCGGGAATGGAGCGGGAATGGGCTGGGAACACCGGGAATGGGGTGGGAATGGACCGGGAATGAGCCGGGAATGGGCTGGGAATGGACTGGGAATGGACCGGGAATGGGGCGGGAATGGGCTGGGAATGGACTGGGAATGAACCGGGAATGGAACGGGAATGGGCTGGGAATGGAACGGGAATGGACTGGGAATGGGCCAGGAATGGGCCAGGAATGAACCGGGAATGGAGCGGGAATGGGCCGGGAATGGAACGGGAATGGAACGGGAATGGAGCGGGAATGGGCTGGGAATGGACTGGGAATGGGCTGGGAATGGGCTGGGAATGGACCGGGAATGGACTGGGAATGGACTGGGAATGAATCGGGAATGGAGCGGGAATGGGCCGGGAATGGACCGGGAATGGACTGGGAATGGGCTGGGAATGGGCTGGGAATGGGCCGGGAATGGGCTGGGAATGGACTGGGAATGGGCTGGGAATGGGCTGGGAATGGGCCGGGAATGGACCGGGAATGGACTGGGAATGGACTGGGAATGAATCGGGAATGGAGCGGGAATGGGCCGGGAATGGACCGGGAATGGACTGGGAATGGGCTGGGAATGGGCTGGGAATGGGCCGGGAATGGACCGGGAATGGACCGGGAATGGAACGGGAATGGGCTGGGAATGGGCTGGGAATGGGCTGGGAATGGGCCGGGAATGGACCGGGAATGGACCGGGAATGGAACGGGAATGGACTGGGAGCACCGGGAATGGAGCGGGAATGGACCGGGAATGGACTGGGAACACCGGGAATGGGGCGGGAATGGGCTGGGAATGGAGCGGGAATGGGCTGGGAATGAACCGGGAATGGGCTGGGAATGAACCGGGAATGGGGCGGGAATGAACCGGGAATGGGGCGGGAATGGGGGCGGCAGGGGGAGAAACCAGTGCTGGACTGGGGGATACTGGGATGGACTGGGAGATATCCCTGGGTTACTGGGATGGACTGGGAGATACTGGGATGGACTGGGGGATACTGGGATGGACTGGGAGATACTGGGATGGACTGGGGGATACTGGGATGGACTGGGGGGGAATCCCTGGGATACTGGGATGGACTGGGGGATGGTTGTGCTGTACTGGGAGGGATCCCTGTGCTGAACTGGGAACAACTGGGCTGAACTGGGGGGGATCCCTGTGCTGAACTGGGAGCCACTGGGCTGAACTGGGAAGGATCCCTGGGCTGAACTGGGAGCCACTGGGCTGAACTGGGAAACCCCGACCTGCACCGGGCAACCCCTGGGCTGCACCAGGAGACGCCTGTGCCCTACTGGGAGCCACTGGTTTGTACTGGGTGACCCTCGAGCTGTACTGGGAGATCCCCATACTGTACTGGGAGCCACTGGTTTCTACTGGGGGACCCTCGAGCTGTACTGGGAGCCACTGGTTTGTACTGGGGCACCCTCGAGCTGCACTGGGAGCCACTGGTTTCTACTGGGGCACCACCAATTTGTACTGGGGGACCTCGTGCTGTACTGGGAGCCACTGGTTTCTACTGGGGCACCGCCGAGCTGCACTGGGAGCCACTGGTTTGTACCGGGAGCCACTGGTTTGTACTGGGTGACCCTCAAGCTGCACTGGGGACCCCTAATTTGCACTGGGAGCCACTGGTTTCTACTGGGGCACCGCCGAGCTGCACTGGGGACCCAAATTTGCACTGGGAGCCACTGGTTTGTACCGTGAGACTCTTGAACTGTACTGGGAGCCACCGGTTTCTGCTGGGGCACCCTCCAGCTGCACTGGGAGCCACTGGTTTGTACTGTGGCACCCTCGAGCTGTACTGGGAGCCACTGGTTCCTACTGGGGCACCCTCGAGCTGTACTGGGAGATCCCTGTACTGTACTGGGAGCCACTGGTTTGTACTGGGGCACCGCACTGCTCCCACCGCCGCCACCGCGCCGCCCCAACCGGGCCAGCCCCGAGGTCACCGCGGCTCCTCCCGGTTCCTCCCGGCTCCTCCCGGTTCCTCCCGGTTCCTCCCGGTTCCTCCCGGTTCCTCCCGGCTCCTCCCGGTTCCTCCCCGGTTCCTCCCGGTTCCTCCCGGCTCCTCCCGGTTCCTCCCCGGTTCCTCCCGGTTCCTCCCGGTTCCTCCCGGTTCCTCCCCGGTTCCTCCCGGTTCCCCCGGTTGGTTTCCCCGGCCCCGTTCCCCTTCCCAGTTCCCGTTCCCCTTCCCAGTTCCTGGAGCTTCTCCGGTTCCCGGAGCCTCTCCCGTTCTCTCTCCCGGTTCCTGGAGCTTCTCCCATTCCCCTGCCCGGTACCGGGAGCCTCTCCCGTTCTCATTCCCGGTTCCCAGAGCCTCTCCCGGTTCCTGGAGTGTCTCCCGTTCCCCTTCCCGGTTCCCGGAGCCTCTCCCGTTCTCTCTCCCGATTCCTGGAGCTTCTCCCATTCCCCTCCCCGGTACCGGGAGCCTCTCCCGTTCTCATTCCCGGTTCCTGGAGCTTCTCCTGGTTCCTGGAGCCTCTCCCCGTTCCTGGGGCCTGTCCCGTTCCCCTTCCCGGTTCCCGGAGCCTCTCCCGGTTCCTGGAGCCTCTCTCATTCCCCTCTCCGGTTCCTGGAGCCTCTCCCGGTTCCTGGAGCTTCTCCCATTCCCCTTCCCGGTTCCTGGAGCCTCTCCCGTTCCCCTTCCCGGTTCCTGGAGCTTCTCCCGTTCCTGGAGCTTCTCCCATTCCCCTTTCTGGTTCCCAGAGCCTCTCCCGTTCTCCTCTCCGGTTCCTGGAGCCTCTCCCGGTACCCGGAGCCTCTCTCGTTCCCCTTCCCTGTTCCTGGAGCTTCTCCCATTCCCCTTCCCGGTTCCCGGAGCCTCTCCGGTTCCCGTCTCCGGTACTCGGAGCCTCTCCCGGTTCCTGGAGCTTCTCCCATTCCCCTCCCCATTCCCCGTTCCCTCCCCGGTTCCTGGAGCCTCTCCCGGTTCCCCCAGAGCCTCTCCCAATTCCGGTTCCCGGTTCCCTCTCCCGGTTTCCCCCCCGGTTTTCCCCGTTACCTGCAGGTGTAGCTGAGATTCCTGCGGATGCTGCGTTTGAAGAAGCTCTTGCAGCCCTCGCAGGTGAACACCCCGTAGTGCTTCCCGCTCGATTTATCCCCGCACACCACGCAGTCCACGGCGGCCGCCCCGGCCCGTTCCTCCTCGCCGTGCTCCGCGTCGCTGCCGCCGCCTCCGGGGGACGCCGCTTCCTCCCCTCCTCCTCCTCCTCCTCCTCCTCCTCCTCCTCCTCCGCCGCCGTTGGGTTCGCCCCAACCTCCGGCCACCATGGCCATGGCTCCGCGGGGCTTCAGCGCTGCCGCCGCCGCCGCATCGAGCGGAGCCGCCCCCGGTGGTGCCTCGGTGAGTTTCGGGCTTAAGTTTTTTTTTTTTTTGAAGAAGAAGCCCCCCAAAAAATTAATTTAAAAATTAAGAATGGTAAAAATTTAAAAAAAAAAAAAAAAAAAAAAAAAAAAAAAAAAAGCGCCCCGCGCGCCGCTTTGGGGGTTGCGGGTTTTTTTTTTTTTTTTGTTGTTTTGAGGGGTTTTTTCCTTTCTTTTTTAGGGTTTTTTTGGGGGGAGGAAGGAGGGGGGAAAGGTTGATTTGGTTTTTTTTTGGGGTCGCCCGCGCTGCGAACCCTTTAGCTGAGGGACGCGTTTTGGCTCAGGGATGATTTCTTCTCCTTCTTCTTCTCCTCCTTCTTCTTCTTCTTCTTCTTCTTCTTCTCCTCCTCCTCCTCCTCGCCGCCGCCGTGGCTTTCGCCCTCCCCGCCGCGGTTCACGGCTCGGGGCCCGCGGAAACTTTGCGGCGGCGGGGCCGGGGCTGGGCGCATCCCCCCGCGGGCACCGGCCGCATGCGGGAGCCGCTCCCGGGGCTTCCTCCGCTCCGCGGCACCGGCTGCAAGCGGGAGAGGAGGAGGAGGATGAGGAGGATGAGGAGGATGAGGAGGAGGAGGAGGAGGAGGAGGAAGGGAAGGAGGAGGAGGAGGAGGAGGAGGAGGAGGAGGAGGCGCTGCCCCGGTGCGCTCTCACCCCTCCGGGCCCCGCCGCCGCTCGCAGCCCCGGTGCCGGTGCCGGTGCCGGTGCCGGTGCCGGTGCCGGTGCCGGTGCCGGTGCCGGTGCGGGTGAGGCGGGACCGGCTCCGCCGAGCCCCGGGGCTCTCCCCGCCTCCCGTGAAAGAGCAAAGTTCAGCCGCTGCCGCGGTGGCCGCCCTGGATGCTCCTCCCCGTCCTCCTCCCCTTCCGCTCCCGGGTCCTGCCCCGGTCCCGGCCCCGCCACCGCCGCTGCTGTCGCTGCCGCCGCACCGGGGCCGCTCCCCCTGCGGGCCGGGAACGGCACCGGGGGCACCCGGGGGTCGGGAACAGCACCGGGGGCAGCGGGAGCAGCGGGGGATGGAGAGAAGGGGTCGGGAATGGCACCGGGGGATGGAGAGAAGGGGTCGGGAATGGCACCGGGGGATGGAGAGAAGGAGTCGGGAATGGCACCGGGGGCACCGGCGGATGCAGAGCGGGGGTCGGGAATGGCACCGGGGGCACCGGGGGGTCGGGAACGGCACTGGGAGCACCGGGGGCACCGGGGGATGGAGAGAGGGGGTCGGGAACGGCACCGGGGGATGGAGAGAGGGGGTCGGGAACGGCACCGGGGGATGGAGAGAAGGGGTCGGGAACGGCACCGGGGGCACCGGGAGCAGCGGGAGATGGAGAGAGGGGGTCGGGAGCGGCACCGGGAGCACCCGGGGGTCGGGAACGGCACCGGGGGCACCGGGAGCAGCGGGAGATGGAGAGAGGGGGTCGGGAACGGCACCGGGAGCACCCGGGGGTCGGGAACGGCACCGAGGGATGGAGAGGGGGGGTCGGGAACGGCACCGGGGGCACCGGCGGATGCAGAGCGGGGGTCGGGATTCGGGCACCGGAGCTGGCGGCTGCGGCCCCTCCCGGGGCCCCCCCCGGCATTTTGGGCACCGGGATGGCAGCGGGAACGGGAGCCCCGCGTGGCACCGGGATCGAACTGGGAGCCTGGAATCCAACCGGGATCCGGGATCAAACTGGGAGCCCGGGATCAAACTGGGAGCTGGGATCAAACTGGGAGCCTGGAATCAAACTGGGATCCGGGATCAAACTGGGAGCCTGGAATCAAACTGGGATCCGGGATCAAACTGGGAGCCTGGAATCCAACTGGGAGCTGGGATCAAACTGGGAGCCCGGGATCAAACTGGGAGCTGGGATCAAACTGGGAGCCCGGGATCAAACTGGGATCCAGGATGAAACTGGGAGCCTGGAATCCAACTGGGATCCGGGATCAAACTGGGGTCCGGGATCAAACTGGGAGCTGGGATCAAACTGGGAGCCTCGAATCAAACTGGGATCCGGGATCAAACTGGGAGCCTGGCACTGGGATGGGAGCTCTGTGTGGCACTGGGAACCCGGGGTCAAACTGGGAGCCTGGCACCGGGATCATGGGGTCAAACTGGGATCTGGGATCTAACTGGGATCCAGGATCGAACTGGGAGCCTGGGATCAAACTGGGAGCCTGGCACTGGGATCCCGGGATCAAATTGGGAGCCCGGGATCAAACTGGGATCCAGGATGAAACTGGGAGCCTGGGATCAAACTGGGGTCCAGGATCAAACTGGGAGCCTGGCACTGGGATGGGAGCCTGGCACTGGGATCCTGGGATCAAATTGGGATCCAGGATGAAACTGGGAGCCAGGATCTAACTGGGACCCGGGATCAAACTGAGATCCTGCCACCGGAGCAGGAGCCCCACGTGGCACTGGGATCCCAGCACGGCACTGGGATTCCGGGATCAAACTGGGATCCCAGGATCAATCTGGGATTCTGGGATCAAACTGGGATTCTGGGATCAAACTGGGATCCGGGATCAAACTGGGATTCCGGGATCAAACTGGGAGACTGGGATCAAACTGGGATCCGGGATCAAAAAATAAAATCCCCCAGGGGCCCCATAAAATCCCTTGGGGCGACCCCATAAAATCCTGGGGGCGGCCCCATAAAATCCCTTGGGGGCGGCCCCATAAAACCCCCAAGGGCGGCCCCATAAAATCCCCAAGGGCGACCCCATAAAATCCCTTGGGGGCAGCCCCATAAAACCCCCAAGGGTGGCCCCATAAAACCCCTCGGGGCGCCCCATAAACCCCAAGGGCGGCCCCATAAAATCCCTCGGGGGCGGCCCCATAAAATCCTGGGGGTGGCTCCATAAAACCCCCAAGGGCGGCCCCATAAAATCCCCAAGGGCGGCCCCATAAAATCCCCCTGGGGCGACCCCATAAAATCCCTCGGGGTGGCCCCATAAAATTCCTCGGGGCGACCCCATAAAACCCCTCGGGGGCAGCCCCATAAAATCCCTCGGGGGCCCCATAAAATCCCCCGGGGGCGGCCCCATAAAATCCCGGGGGGCGGCCCCATAAAACCCCCAAGGGCGGCCCCATAAAATCCTGGGGGCGGCCCCATAAAATCCCTCGGGGGCCCCACAAACCCCCGGCGGCCCCACAAACCCCCGGCGGCCCCATAAAAAGCTCGGCTGCAATGCGGTCCATCCAGTCGGACCCGTCGGGGCCGATTTGGGATTTCTGGGAATTATTAACCACGGGGAAAAAAAAAACCCCGAGGGGAGGAGAATAAAAAACAAAAAAGGTTCCTGACCCCAAACCCCCGCCCTGGCCTCGCCTTTTCCCCGCTCCGAGTGGGGCAAAGTCCGGGGGCAGCGCCGGGGGTGACCCCAAAAAGCCCGCGGTGACCCCGGGTTTGTCCTTGGTGATCCCGAGCTTTGCGCTGGGTCGGGATTAAGGGAAAAGCAAAGCCCGGGCTGGGGTTGGGGGGAAGGAGAAATGAGTTTGATCCCAAATTTCCCTGGATTTAGGGGTCTGAACTCGCTGAAAATGCCCAGAAAGATCCCATTTTTCCCCCAATTATGGAATAACCCCCGGGCTGGATTTGGGGTGGAGCAGGGATGGCCATAAATGAAATTAAAGTGGCCATAAATAAAATTAAACCCCAATTCCCCTGGATTTAGGGGTCTCAGCTCACGGAAGTGCCCAGAACGATCCCAAGTCCCCCAATTATGGAATAACCCCGGGCTGGAGCAGGGATGGCCATAAATAAACTTAAAATGGCCATAAATAAAATTAAATCCAAATTCCCCGGGTTTAGGGCTCTCAGCTCACTGAAATGCCCACAACGATCCTTGGTGATCCCGAGCTTTGCGCTGGGTCGGGATTAAAGGAAAAGCAAAGCCCGGGCTGGGGTTGGGGGGAAGGAGAAATGAGTTCAGTCCCAAATTCCCTGGATTTAGGGGTCTAAACTCGCTGAAAATGCCCAGAAAAATCCCATTTCCCCCCCAGTTATGGAATAACCCCGGGCTGGAGTTGGGGAGCAGCAGGGATGGCCATAAATGACATTAAAATGGCCATAAATAAAATCAAAGTCGCCATAAATAAAATTAAAATGGCCATAAATAAAATTAAACCCCAAATTTCTCTGGATTTAGGGGTCTCAGCTCGCTGGAAATGCCCAGAATGATCCCATTTCCCCCCAATTATGGAATAACCCCCGGGCTGGAGTTGGGGAGCAGCAGGGATGGCCATAAATGAAATTAAAATGGCCATAAATAAAATTAAACCCCAAATTTCCCTGGATTTAGGGGTCTCAACTCGCTGGAAATGCCCAGAACGATCCCAAAGTCCCCCAATTATGGAATAACCCCCGGGCTGGAGCAGGGATGGCCATAAATAAAATTAAAATGGCCATAAATTAAATTAAACCCCAAATTTCCCTGGGTTTAGGGCTCTCAGCTCGCTGGAAGTGCCCAGAACGGTCCTTGGTGATCCCGAGCTTTGCGCTGGGTCGGGATTAAGGGAAAAGCAAAGCCCGGGCTGGGGTTGGGGGGAAGGAGAAATGAGTTCAGTCCCAAATTCCCTGGATTTAGGGGTCTAAACTCGCTGAAAATGCCCAGAAAAATCCCATTTTTCCCCCCAATTATGGAATAACCCCCGGGCTGGAGTTGGGGTGCAGCAGGGATGGCCATAAATAAACTTAAAATGGCCATAAATAAAATTAAAATGGCCATAAATAAAATTAAACCCCAAATTTCCTTGGATTTAGGGGTCTAAACTCGCTGAAAATGCCCAGAAAAATCCCATTTTTCCCCCCAATTATGGAATGACCCCCGGGGTGGAGTTGGGGTGCAGCAGGGATGGCCATAAATAAAATCAATAAATAAATAAAATAAATAAAATAAATAAATATTTATTAAATAAATAAAATGGCCATAAATTAAATTAAACCCCAAATTTCCCTGGATTTAGGGGTCTAAACTCACTGAAAATGCCCAGAAAAATCCCAATTTCCCCCCCAGTCATGAAATAAACTCCAGGCACCTCCAGCTGGGAACGGGGCCGGGTTTTTGGGGCGATCCCAAACCCGGGCACAGCGGGGTCACCCCCGCCCTTCCCCCGTGTCAGGCTGGGATTTAGGGCCCCTTCCCTGGGGGGAGGGAAAAAAAACCCAAACAAAACCCCCAAAAACCCCAAAGAAAACCCCCCCAACCCCCAAAAACCCCAAACAAAACCCCCAAACCCCCAAAAACCCCAAACACAACCCCCCCAACCCCCCAAAAACCCCAAATAAAACCCCCACAACCCCCAAAAACCCCAAACAAAACCCCAAACAAAACCCCCCAACCCCCAAAAACCCCAAACAAAACCCCCCCAACCCCCAAAAAAACCCAAATAAATCCCCCACAACCCCCAAAAACCCCAAATAAAACCCCCCCAACCCCCAAAAACCCCAAATAAATCCCCCCCAACCCCCAAAAAAACCCAAATAAATTCCCCACAACCCCCAAAAACCCCAAATAAATTCCCCACAAACCCCAAAAACCCCAAATAAAAATCGAGGAACAAAGGAGGAAATGGGATCTGGTTTCTCTCCCTCCCTCCCTTCCCTGGGTTTGTTTTTGACGTTTGATCTCCGGAGGAATCCCAAATCTTCCTCCTCCTCCTCCTCCTCCTCCTCCTCCTCCTCATCCTCCTCATCCTCATCCTCCTCCTCATCTTCCTCATCCTCCTCTTCCTCATCCTCCTCCTCATCCTCCTCATCCTCATCCTCCTCCTCATCTTCCTCCTCTTCCTCATCCTCCTCATCCTCCTCCTCTTCCTCATCCTCCTCCTCTTCCTCATCCTCCTCATCCTCCTCCTCTTCCTCATCCTCCTCCTCTTCCTCATCCTCCTCATCCTCCTCCTCTTCCTCATCCTCCTCCTCTTCCTCATCCTCCTCATCCTCCTCCCTCATCCTCCTCCTCATCTTCCTCCTCCTCATCCTCATCCTCCTCCTCCTCTTCCTCCTCTTCTCATCTCCTCATCCTCCTCCTCTTCCTCATCCTCCTCATCTCCTCCTCTCTCATCCTCCTCCTCATTTCCTCCTCCTCATCCTCATCCTCTCCTCATCCTCATCCTCATCTTCCTCCTCCTCCTCCTCCTCATCCTCATCCTCCTCCTCATCTTCCTCCTCTTCCTCCTCCTCCTCATCCTCATCCTCATCCTCATCCTCATCCTCATCCTCATCCTCATCCTCATCTTCCTCCTCTTCCTCATCCTCCTCCTCATCCTCTTCCTCCTCCTCCTCCTCCTCCCGCCCCACAGAAGCGCCCCCCAGTCCCTCTGTCCGTCTGCTGCCCCATGGCTGGAATTGGGCATTTTGGGGTCAAATCCTTGATTTTCAGCCACTTTCCAGCCCTATCCCGGGTGTCCCTTGGGGGTGCAAACCTCGGGAGGAGGAGGAGGAGGACGAGGAGGAGGAGGAGGAGGAGGAGGAGGAGGAGGAGGAGGAGGAGGAGGACGAGGACGAGGAGGAGGAGGAGGAGGAAGAGGAGGAGGAGGAGGAAGAGGAGGAGGAGGAGGAGGAAGAGGGGTCAGAACACCCCAAAAACACTCCCTGGCATCATCCAGATCCCCACAGGGAATGGAGAGAGCCCTGGGGGATGAGGAGGAGGAGGAGGAGGAGGAGGAGGAGGAGGAGGAGGAAGAGGAGGAGGAAGAGGAGGAGGAGGAGGAAGAGGGGTCAGAACACCCCAAAAACACCCCCTGGCATCATCCAGATCCCCACAGGGAATGGAGAGAGCCCCAAGGATGAGGAAGAGGAGGAGGAAGAGGAGGAAGAGGAGGAAGAGGATGAAGAGGAAGAGGAAGAGGAGGAGGAGGAGGTCACCCCCTTGTCACCCCCCGATGTCACCCCAAGGAGAGGTGACACTGGGGACAATTCCTGAGGGATCGGATCGGGATCACCCCATCCCCATGGGAATTGGGCATTTTGAGGTCAAATCCTTGATTTTCAGGCACTCTGGGGGGTGCAAACCTCGGGGGGAGGAGGAGGAGGAGGAGAAGAGGGGTCAGAGCATCCCAAAAACACCCCCCGGCATCATCCAGGTCCCCACAGGGAATGGAGAGGGCTCTGGGGGATGAGGAGGAAGAGGAGGAGGAGGAGGAGGAGGAGGAGGAGGAGGAGGAGGAGGAGGAGGAGGAGGAGGAGGAGGAGGAAGAGAGGGGTCAGAGCATCCCACAAAGACCCCCCGGCATCACTTTGTGGGCTCTGTGAGAATTCCAGGGGCTGGGGAGGATGAGGAAGAGGAGGAGGAAGAGGCCACCCCCTTGTCCCCCCAAGGCGAGCTGCCACCCCCCGGGCCAATTCCCCCCCTTTTTCCAGCGGGGAAACTGAGGCAGGCACCGGAGGAGGTGGGGGGGGGAGGGGGGATTGGTCACTCCGAGCCCCCTCGGTGGCCCCGGGGCGAGCGGAGGGGGCAGCTCCAGGTGCCCCCCAAGGCCGAGGTGGCCCCGGTTGCCCCCGGGGGCTTTGGGCTCGGAGCCTGACCCCGCACAAAAGCCCCCGGGGGCCGCGGATTTGAATCTCAAAAGGGCTCCGGGAGCCGAGCCCTGACCTTCAACCCTGGGGTCAGCCCCTCTCCGGCCACCGCCGCCACCCCCGGGGTAGCCCCCGCTGCCTCCTCCGGCCACCGCGGTGACCGCAGGGCCACGGCCGGAGTGGCCCCGGTGGCCACGGGGAGGGCCCGGGGAGGTGGCCCCGGTTCGGAGGGTCCTGGAGAGGGGGGAGCGGGGAGGAGCCGGGTCCTTGGATTGCCGAAGCTCGGCTCTGAATTGTCCTCGTATCCCTGAATTCTGAGTTGTCCCCACATCCCTGGATCCTGAATTGTCCTCGTATCCCTGAATTCTGAGTTGTCCCTGTATCCCTGAATTCTGAGTTGTCCTCGTATCCCTGAATTCTGAGTTGTCCCTGTATCCCTGGATCCTGAATTGTCCCCACATCCCTGGATCCTGAATTGTCCCTGCATCCCTGGATCCTGAATTGTCCTCGTATCCCTGAATTCTGAGTTGTCCCTGTATCCCTGGATCCTGAATTGTCCCTGCATCCCTGGATCCTGAATTGTCCCTGTATCCCTGAATCCTGAGTTGTCCCTGCATCCCTGGATCCTGAGTTGTCCTCGTATCCCTGAATTCTGAGTTGTCGCCACATCCCTGGATCCTGAATTGTCCCCACATCCCTGAATTCTGAATTCCCATATCCCTGAATTCTGAGTTGTCCCTGCATCCCTGAATTCTGAGTTGTCCCCACATCCCTGAATCCTGAATTCCCATAGCCCTGAATCCTGAATTGTCCCCACATCCCTGAATTTTGAGTTGTCCCTGCATCCCTGGATCCTGAATTGTCCTCGTATCCCTGAATTCTGAGTTGTCCCCACATCCCTGAGTCCTGAATTCCCATAGCCCTGAATCCTGAATTCCCAAAGCCCCGAATCCTGAACTGTCCCCACATCCCTGAATCCTGAATTGTCCTCGTATCCCTGAATTCTGAATTGTCCCCACATCCCTGAATCCTGAATTATCCTCGTATCCCTGAATTCTGAATTGTCCCCACATCCCTGGATCCTGAATTCCCACAGCTCTGCATCCCTGAGTCCTGAATTGTCCTCGTATCCCTGAATCCTGAATTCCCAAAGCCCCAAATCCTAAATTCCCGCAGCTCTGCGTCCCTGAGTCCTGAATTACCCCCACATCCCTGAATCCTGAATTATCCCCACATCCCTGAGTCCTGAATTGTCCTCGTATCCCTGGATCCCGAATTATTCCCATATCCCTGGATCCTGAATTGTCCCCACATCCCTGAATCCTGAATTCCCACAGCTCTACGTCCCTGGATCCTGAATTATCCCCAAAGCCCTGAATCCCTCATCCCCATATCCCTGAGTCCTGAATTCCCAAAGCCCCAAATCCTGAATTATTCCCATATCCCTGTATCCTGAATTGTCCCCACATCCCTGAATTCTGGATTATCCCCACATCCCTGAATCCTGAATTCCCACAGCTCTGTGTCCCTGGATCCTGAATTCCCACAGCTCTGAATCCCTGAATCCCATAAATCCCATCCCATCCCATCCCATCTAATCCCATCAATCCCATAAATCTGATTCCATCCCATCCCATGGATCCCATCCCATAAATCCCATAAATCCCATAAATCCCATAAATCCCATAAATCCCATAAATCCATAAATTTTTGCGGGTTCTCCAAGGAATTTTTTGGGGTTCTCCAGGGAGGTTTCGTGTTCTCCAGCTGTTTTTGTGGGGTCCCAGCAGTTTTTGGGGAGTGTCCAGGGGGTTCTTGGGGGGGTCTCTTGGGGTTTTTTGGGTTCTCCAGGGGTTTTTGCGAGGTTTCTCCAGGGATTTTTGAGGGGATTTCTCCAGGGATTTTTGAGGGGATTTCTCCAGGGATTTTTTTGGGTTCTCCAGGGATTTTTGCTGGATTTTCTCCCGGGATTTTTTGGGGTTCTCCAGGGATTTTTGCGGGGTTTCTCCAGGGATTTTTGAGGGGATTTCTCCAGGGATTTTTTTGGGTTCTCCAGGGATTTTTGAGGGGTTTCTCCAGGGATTTTTTTTGGGTTCTCCAGGGATTTTTGCGAGGTTTCTCCAGGGATTTTTGCGGGGGTTCTCCCGGGGTTTTTTGGGTTCTCCAGGGATTTTTGCGAGGTTTCTCCACGGATTTTTGAGGGGTTTCTCCAGGGATTTTTGCGGGGGTTCTCCAGGGATTTTTGTGGGGGTTTCTCCAGGGATTTTTGTGGGGGTTTCTTCAGGGATTTTTTTGGGTTCTCCAGGGATTTTTGCGGGGGTTTCTCCCGGGGTTTTTTGGGTTCTCCATGGATTTTTGAGGGGATTTCTCCAGGGATTTTTGCGGGGGTTTCTCCAGGGATTTTTGCGGGTTCTCCAGGGATTTTTGCGGGGGTTCTCCCGGGTTTTTTTGGGTTCTCCAGGGATTTTTGCGGGGTTTCTCCGGGGATTTTTGCGGGGGTTTCTCCGGGGATTTTTGCTGGATTTTCTCCCGGGATTTTTGCGGGTTCTCCGGGGAATTTTCCGGGTTTCTCCGGTGAATTTTCGGGGTCTCTAGACGCAGGTCTCGCCGCCCCGCTGGAGGCTGCGCAGTTTCCGGGCCAGCTCCTGCTCCCTGCGGCCCTGCTGCCGCCGCAGCGCCGCCGCCTGAGCCTCCAAGCGCCGCAGCCGCTGCGCCCGCCGCAGCCGCGCCCCGCGCAGCGCCAGCGCCAGCGAGCTGCGGGACACCGGGAATTGGGGGATTTAGGGACACCGGGAACAGCGGGAACACCGGGAACCGGGAGTCGGGAACACCGGGAATTGGGGGATTTAGGGACACCGGCAACACCGGGAACAGCGGGAACCGGGGATTTAGGGCGTCGGGAACACCGGGAATTTGGGGATTTAGGGACACCGGGAACAGCGGGAACAGCGGGAACAGCGGGAACAGCGGGAACAGCGGGAACACCGAGAACCGGGGATTTAGGGACACCGGGAGTCGGGAACACCGGGAATTTGGGGATTTAGGGACACCGGGAACACCGGGAACAGCGGGAACCGGGCATTTAGGGCGTCGGGAACACCGGGAATTTGGGGATTTAGGGACACCGGGAACAGCGGGAACAGCGGGAACAGCGGGAACAGCGGGAACACCGGGAACCGGGGATTTAGGGACACCGGGAGTCGGGAACACCGGGAATTTGGGGATTTAGGGACACCGGGAACACCGGGAACACCGGGAACCGGGGATTTAGGGAGTCGGGAACACCGGGAATTTGGGGATTTAGGGACACCGGGAACAACGGGGATTTAGGGACACCGGGAACCGGGGAAATTAGGGACACCGGGAACCTAGGGACACCGGGAACCGGGGATTTAGGGATTTGGGAGTCGGGGATTTAGGGAGTCGGGGATTTAGGGACACCGGGAATCGGGGATTTAGGGAGTCGGGGACACCGGGAACCGGGGATTTAGGGACACCGGGGATTTAGGGACATCGGGAACCGGGAACTTAGGGACACCGGGGACACCGAGAACCGGGGATTCAGGGACACCGGGAACACCGGGAATCGGGGATTTGGGAGTCGGGGACACCGGGAATGGGGGATTTAGGGAGTCGGGAGTCGGGAACACCGGGAGTCAGGGATTCGGGGGTTTAGGGAGTTGGGGACACCGGGAGTCGGGGATTCAGGGAGTTGGGGGATTCGGGGGAGTCGGGGATTCAGGGATTCGGGGACACCGGGAGTCAGGGATTCGGGGGTTTAGGGAGTTGGGGAGTCGGGGATTTTGGGATTTAGGGAGTCGGGGGATTCGGGTATTTAGGGAGCTGGGGACTCGGGGGATTCGGGGATTCAGGGAGTTGGGGGATTTGGGGATTTAGGGAGTAGGGGAATTCGGGAATTTAGGGAGTCGGGTGAGGCGGGGATTTAGGAATTTAAGAATTTAGGGAATCAGGGGATCGAGGGGAGTCAGGGGACTGAGGGTACTCAAGGCACTGAGGGTTCCAGGGGACAGAGGGCACCCAGGACACCCAGGGGTCACTCAGGGGACAGAGGGCACCCAGGGGTCACCCAGGGGACACTCAGAGCACCCAGGGACACCCAGGGCACCCAGGGACACCCAGGACACCCACGGGATCCAGGGGACAGAGAGCACCCAGGGGACAGAGGGAACTCAGGGCACCCAGGGGCCACCCAGAGGATCCAGGGGACACCCAGGGACCCCCAGGACTCCCCAGGGCACCCAGGGACACCCAGGGGACCCCCAGGGGACCCCCAGGACACCCAGAGGATCCAGGGGACCCCAGGACACCCAGGACTCCCCAGGGCACCCAGGGACACCCAGGGGACCCCCAGGACCCCCAGGACCCCCGTTCCGTGCCCACCTGTGTGCCCGGAGGAGCTCGGCGGTGGCGGTGCCGCTCCGCGCCTGCTGTGCCCGGCTGGCAGCGCTGCCTCGCTCCAGGGCCAGCAGCAGCTCCTGGGCCCGGGCCCGCAGCTGCTCCGTCCTGGGCACACGCGGGGCACCCGTGCCAGGCCCGTGCCAGCTCCGTGCCAGCCCCAGCCCCACACCAGCCCCAGGCCCGTGCCAGCCCCGTGCCAGCCCCAGCCCCGTGCCAGCCCCGTGCCCGCAGCTGCTCCCTCCTGGGCACACGCGGGGCACCCGTGCCAGGCCCGTGCCAGCCCCGTGCCAGCTCCATGCTAGCTCCGTGTCAGCCCCAGACTCGTGCCAGCCCCAGCCCCGTGCCATCCCCAGCCCCGTGCCAGCTCCGTGCCAGCCCCACACCAGCTCCAGCCCCGTGCCAGCCCCGCGCCAGCCCCGTGCCAGCCCCAGCCCCGTGCCAGCCCCGGGCCAGCCCCGCACCAGCTCCAGCCCCGTGCCAGTCTCAGACTCGTGCCAGCCCCAGGCCCGTGCCAGCCCCAGCCCCGCACCAGCTCCAGCCCCGTGCCAGCCCCGCGCCCTTCCCGGCCCCGCAGAATTCCCAGCCCCACACCATTCCCAGCCCCACAGAATCCCCAGCCCCACAGAACTCCCAGTTCAAATCCCACACCACTCCCAATCCCACAGCATCCCAGCCCCACACCATCCCCAGCCCCACAGAATCCCCAGCCCCACACCATTCCCAGCCCCACACCATTCCCAGCCCCACAGAATTCCCAATCCCACACCATTCCCAGCCCCACAGCATTCCCAGCCCCACACCATTCCCAGTTCAAATCCCACACCGTCCCAGCCCCACAGAATCCCCAGCCCCACAGAATCCCCAGCCCCACACCATTCCCAGCCCCACAGAATTCCCAGCCCCACAGAATTCCCAACCCCACGGAATCCCCAGCCCCACACCATCCCCAGCCCCACACCATCCCACTCCCAATCCCACACCATCCCCAGCCCCACAGAATTCCCAGTTCAAATCCCACACCATCCCCAGCCCCACACCGTCCCACTCCCAATCCCACTCCACTCCCAGCCCCACAGAATCCCCAACCCCACACCATCCCAATCCCACACCATCCCAGCCCCCACAGAATTCCCCAGCCCCACACCATCCCCAGCCCCACAGAATTCCCAGTTCAAATCCCACACCACCCCCAGCGCCACAGAATCCCCAGCCCCACCCCACCCCCAGCCCCACACCATCCCAGCCCCACAGAATTCCCAGCCCCACCTGGTCCGGATGCTCAGCAGCTCCTCCCGGCTTCTCTCCGCATCCGGGGGCTTCCTCGGAGCCATCGCTGCCCCCCGGCCGAGCTGAGCGCCCCACAGAGGTTTTGGGGGTGTCTCCCACCCCCTCGGGAGCCCCCAAATCCCGGGGAAGGTCCCATGGGAGCGCTCCCTACCTGCTCGGAGCTGCTGGAGCTGCTGCTGGAGGGCTGCTCCCGATCCCGATCCCGGTCCCGATCCCGGTCCCGATCCCGATCCTGATCCCGATCCCGATCCCGGTCCCGGTCCCGATCCCGATCCCGGTCCCGATCCCGATCCCGATCCCGATCCCGGTCCCAATCCCGTTCCCATTCCCGGTGCTCCAGCACCAGGCGCAGCGCGGCTTCCTGAGGTCCCTGCGCGGCCACCAGCAGGGCCAGGGCTCGCTTCTCCCAGGTCGCCAACTGCAGCCGCGTCCGCAGCTCGGCCAGAGCCTCCTGGGCACGGCCGGGGCGTCAGCGCGGCACAACCGGGGAAACTGAGGCACAACCGGGGAAACTGAGGCACAACCGGGGAAACTGAGGCACAACCGGGGAAACTGAGGCACAGCCGGGGAGGGAACCGGGGAAACTGAGGCACGACCGGGGAAACTGAGGCACAACCGGGGAAACTGAGGCACAACCGGGGAAACCGAGGCACGACCGGGGAAACCGAGGCACAACCGGGGAAACTGAGGCACAACCGGGGAAACCGAGGCACAACCGGGGGAACCGAGGCACACCGGGGGGAACCGGGGGCGGGGAAACCGAGGCACAACCGGGGGGGGGAACCGGGACCGGGGAAACTGAGGCACAACCGGGACCGGGGAAACTGAGGCACAACCGGGGAAACTGAGGCACAACCGGGGGAACCGGGACCGGGGAAACTGAGGCACAACCGGGGCTGGGGGAAACTGAGGCACAACCGGGACCGGGGGAAACTGAGGCACAACCGGGGCTGGGGGAAACTGAGGCACAACCGGGGCTGGGGGAAACTGAGGCATGGCCGGGAAGAGCCGGGGAAGGATCCAGGAAAGGACCCAGGGAGGGACCCAAGGAAGGATCCAGGGAAGGATCCATGGAAGCATCAAGGGACCCAGGGAAGGATTCAGGAAGGGATCCAGGGAGGGATCCAGGGCTGGAGCAAACTGAGGCACGGCCGGGGAGGGACCCAGGGAAGGATCGGGGGGAGGATCCAGGGAAGGACCCAGGGGGGGATCCAGGGACCCAGGGAAGGATCCAGGGAAGGATCCAGGAAGGGATCCAGGGCTGGGAGAAACTGAGGCACGGCCGGGGGAGCCAGGGAGGGACCCAGGAAAGGATCCAGCGAGGGATTCAGGGAAAGATCCAGGGGAGGATCCAGGGAAGGA
This sequence comes from Monarcha castaneiventris obscurior, assembly GCA_026261815.1. Classification (NCBI taxonomy): domain Eukaryota; kingdom Metazoa; phylum Chordata; class Aves; order Passeriformes; family Monarchidae; genus Monarcha; species Monarcha castaneiventris. The sequence goes on along the minus strand of JAMPIT010000587.1, from coordinate 3,373 downwards.
CCCAAGGAAGGACCCAGGGAAGGATCCAGTGAAGGATCCAGGGAAAGATCCAGGGAAGGATCCAGGGAAGGATCCAAGGAAGGATCCAGGGACCCAGGGAAGGATCCAGGGAGGGATTCAGGGAGGGATCCAGGGGAGGATCCAGGGAAGGATCCAGGGAAGGATTCAGGGAGGGATCCAGGGACCCAGGGAAGGATCCACGGAAGGATCCAAGGAAGGATCCAAGGAAGGATCCAGAAAGGGACCCAGGGGAGAATTCAGTGAAGGATTCAGGGAGGGATCCAGGCAGGGATCCACGGAAGGATCCAAGGAAGGATCCAAGGACGGATCCCAACCGCACCTTGAGCACCGCCCGCTCCCGCAGCAGCTCCGCCTTCTCGGGCCGCCTCCGTGCGGGCAGCAGCGCCCGCGCCTCCCTCAGCGCCCGCTCCGCTCGCTCCCGGGGGTCCCGATCCCGGGGAGGGGGCCCGGAAATTTCGGGGGTGTCCAGCAGGGACCCCTCCAGCAGCTCCTGCTCGCCTCGGAGCCTCCGGATGAGTTCCCGCAGCTCTGCCTCCTCCATGCCCCGGCAGCTGCGGGGGTGGGCACGGGGGGCTCGGTGGGCACGGGGGCACCTCGGGGGGGTTCGGTGAGACCACCCAGGGACCCCCCCCGGTACCTGCGGGCGCCGTCCGCGGGCTCCTCCCGCTGCTCCGGGGGCTCCGGGGGCTCCGGTGGGGCCGGGCCGGGTCCCGGTGCCTGCCCCGGGTTCGGTTCCGCCGCGGTTCCTGGGCACGGGGTGGGCACGGGGTGGGGGTGTCCCCCCAGTATACCCCCGGTGCCCCCCAGTCCCCCCAGTACCCGCCAGTGCCTCCCAATGCCCCCCAATGCCCCCCAGTGCCCCCCACTGCCCCCCAGTGCCCCCCAGTATCTCCCCAGTGCTCTCCAGTGCCCCCCAGTGCCCCCCAGTGCCCCCCCAGTATCCCTCCAGTGCCCCCCGTCCCCCCCAGTGCCCCCCAGTGCCCCCCCAGTGCTCCCCAGTGCCTCCCAGTGCTCCCCAGTGCCCCCCAGTATCCCCCCAGTGCCCCCCTGTGCCCTCCCAGTATCCCCCAGTGCCCCCCAGTATCTCCCCAGTGCTCTCCAGTGCCCCCCAGTGCCCTCCAGTATCTCTCCAGTGCTCTCCAGTGCCCCCCAGTGCCCCCAGTGCCCCCCAGTATCCCCCTAGTGCACCCCACTGCCCCCCAGTGCCCCCCAGTGCCCTCCCAGTGCCCTCCAGTGCCCCCTCACTGTCACTCACCCCCCCGGGCTCCATCCCCCGGTGCCGCCTTTGCCCGCACCAGCTCCAGCAGGGCCTCATAGAGCCCCCCACAGCGCTCACTGGGGCACGGGAGGGGTCAGGGGGGCTCTGCCCATCCCATAAATCCCATAAATCCTATCCCATGGATCCCATCCCATAAATCCCATCCCATAAATCCCATCCCAACTCTGTCCCCATCCCATCCCATCCCATCCCATCCCATCCCATCCCATCCCATCCCATCCCATCCCATCCCATCCCATCCCATCCCATCCCATCCCAAATCCCATCCCATAAATCCCATCCCATGGATCCCATCCCATAAATCCCACAAATCCCCACCCAGCCCAGCCCAGCCCAGCCCGTGCCAACCCATGGCTCTGACCCCATCCCATCCCATCAGTCCCATCCCATGGATCCCATCCCATAGATCCCATCCCATGGATCCCATCCATCCCATAAATCCCATAAATCCCACAAACCCCCACCTGCAGCCCAGCGCCAGCCCCAGGCCGGTGCAGAGGGACAAAGGGCTCTGTGGGTCTGTCCCCATCCCATCCCATAAATCCCATCCCATAAATCCCATCCCATGCCATCCCATGGATCCCATAAATCCCATAAATCCCACAAACCCCCACCTGCAGCCCAGCGCCAGCCCCAGGCCGGTGCAGAGCGACTCGCGCTGCCCCAGCTCCAGGCTCAGCCGCTCCGCCTCGCCCTTGCACTCCCCGAGCGCCGCCGCCAGCTCCCGGTTCTGCTCCTGCAGCTTCGCCAGGCACCTGCGGCCCGCCCGCAGCCCCGGTCACCGCCCCCGGGCCCCGCTTTCCCCACCGGAGAGGCCGCGGGGGGGTTTTGGGGGGATTTTTGGGGGATTTTTGGGGGATTTATGGGGGGACGGGACTCACCCCTGCAGCTGCTGCAGCCGCTGCTGCTGCTCCTGCTCCAGGCGGGATCCGGCCGAGGGGTGTGGGGAGAGCGCGGGGTGCGGCTGGGCACCGGGGGGGTCAGAACCGGGGGGTTTTATCCCGAGGGGTTCAGAACCGGGGAGTTTTATCCCGGGGGGTTTTATCCCGAGGGGTTCAGAACCGGGGGGTTTTATCCCGAGGGGTTCAGAACCGGGGGGTTTTATCCCGTGGGCTTTTATCCCGTGGGCTTTTATCCCGAGGGGTTCAGAACCGGGGGGCTGCAGCCCGAGGGGTTCAGAACCGGGGGGTTTTATCCCCAGGGGCTCCATCCCGAGGGGTTCAGAACCGGGAGCTTTTATCCCGTGGGGTTTTATCCCGAGGGGCTGCATCCCGCGGGGCTGAGAGCAGTGGGATTTTATCCCGTGGGATTTTATCCCGGGGGTTCCATCCCATGGGGCCGAGAGCCATGGGGCTGCATCTCAAGGGGTTTTACCCCGAGGGGCTTCGTCTCGTGGGGTTTTCTCCCGAGGGGCTCCATCCCCTGGGATTTTATCCCGAGGGGCTCCATCCCGAGGGGTTTTATCCCGAGGGGCTGCATCCCGTGGGGCCGGAAGCCATGGGGCTGCATCCCATGGGGTTTTATCCCGAGGGGCTCCATCCTATGGGATTTTATCCCGAGGGGCTCCATCCTATGGGATTTTATCCCAGGGAAGCTCCATCCCGTGGGATTTTATCCCGAGGGGTTTTATCCCGAGGGGTTTTATCCCGTGGGGCTGCATCCCGTGGGTTTTATCCCGTGGAGTTCAGAACCGGGGGGTTTTATCCCGGGGGTTCCATCCCGTGGGGCTGAGAGCAATGGGGCTGCATCCCATGGGATTTTATCCCGAGGGGCTGCATCCCATGGGATTTTATCCCGAGGGGCTCCATCCTATGGGATTTTATCCCAGGGAAGCTCCATCCTATGGGATTTTTATCCCGAGGGCCCGAGCACCGCCGCCCTGCAGAGGGGACAGCGAGAGAGCCCCGGGCCGGGCCAGGATCCCCTAAATCCCCCCGTGCTGGGGCAGGATCCCCCCAAATCCCCCCGTGCTGGGGCAGGATCCCCCCAAATCCCCCCGTGCTGGGGCAGGATCCCCTAAATCCCCCCGTGCCGGGGTAGGATCCCCCAAATCCCCCCCGTGCTGGGGACTTT
>JAMPIT010000586.1:0-22677 GCA_026261815.1 Monarcha castaneiventris obscurior | reverse complement strand
TTGCTTATTGGCTTAAAAAAGTATAGAAGGCTTGGTAGAAAAAAGTAACACTCACTGCTGGTGCAGCTGCCCTGGCATCTGCACTTTTGCTGCTGCTGTCTTAGCTACCTCAGTAGCTGCGCTTGCTGCAGCTACCTCTGCTATTGCTGCTATGGCCAATCCCTGTCTCACCCTTCAATAAATATGAGACTGATTCAAAAATAAATCATCTATGTGACATCTCTGTGCTCCTGAAACCCCACCAATCCCGACATACCCATAACTAAGAAGTATGCGTGGAGCACAGTGTTTTGGGTTACCACACTGATTAGCATAATTTAAAGAAGCAAGGTAAAATTAAAATGCTCTTCTAGGATATAGGAAACTCAACAGTACATCAGAGATATTTAGATGTGCTTGAGAGTTGGTAGAAGGTTTTTTTTCTGTTTATATCCATATTTTATTTGCAGTTAATAGCTATCCCTCCTGGTTTAGGAAGGGGGACTCTCATTTGTCATGTAACCAGTGAGTCTGGCTCTGGGCACCGGGAAAGCCGCCGCCCCCCGCCCCCGGGGCCGGTGCGGTCAGCACTCGGGGTTCGTGCGGCCGGCCGGACCCTGCTGGGTGAGGTTTCGTCCGTTCTCCCCTCTGAGCGGCTTGCGCAGGAGCGCCCGGTGCCCGCGGTGTCTTTGGTTGACATCTTTGAAACAACATAGCCGGACTTGGCGACTAGGGCACTCGCATTCAATGCTACATTGGATCAACAGGATCCCAGATCTGGAATTGGCATTGATGTCCTTCTCGGGACAGGCAATTTTGACGATGCTCGTCTGCAGGCAGCCGTGGACCTTTTGGTCCTTGAGCAATGCAGAGACAGGTATGGCAGCACTGGTGCAGGCCATTAAGATGGCTGCTCCTGTAGAGCAGTATGTGGATGTTGCACAGAGGGATGGTGAGTCCTTCTTGCAGTTTGACAACAGGCTTACTGCTTCTGTTGAGAGGCAGGTGTCAGATCCAACTGCACGAGCTCTATTACTCAAACAATTGGCCAAATCTCATTGTAATGCTGAGTGTCAGAAGCTTATTGATGCACTACCTGGTGATCCTTCTATATCGCAGATGGCTAAGGCCTGTAAGAAGGTGAGCACTGCCGGTCATAAGGTGTTTGCCATGGCTGCTGCCCCACGGCCGGTCTGGACAGGGCTGCAGGGTGGGCAGTGGAAGCAGGATAGTGCTCAGGCCAGCAGGAGGCCAGGAAGGAAGGTGCGGAAGGGCATGAATGTCTTCTTTTTCTGTGCTCGGTGTGGAAAGCCAAACTATACTGCAAACGCCTGCAGGGCTGCAGTTTCTGTTAATGGTCAGTCTTCATCGCGCTCGGGAAATGGGAGGCGGAGCACGCGGGGGAGACATGCTCAGACACAAATGTCTCTCCAAGCCCCGGAGCTGATGGAGATCTGCTTGGCCGGCTCGCAGCCAGCACCAGCGGCTCGGCAGGTGTTGATGTCTGCACAGCAGCAACAGTCGTCTTAGACTCTTGCAGAGTGCACAAGGTCCCCCTGGATGCTTTCGGTCCCTTGGGCGACGGCATGAGTGCTTTTCTCATGGGGAGGTCTAGTGCCACCATTCAGGGTATCATTGTGCATCTGGGACTCATTGATGCGGATTATACGGGACGCATTTACGCCATGGTTTCCACACCCGCCCCCCCGGTCAGAATTCCTGAAAAGACTCGGATTGCTCAACTTGTCCCTTTTAAGACTTCTGTTCGCAGGACAGAATCGAGGTCACGAGGAGACAGCTGCTTTGGTTCCACTGGGCTGCCTCAGGTTCATTGGACTGTTGTCATGACCGAACAATGTCCTGAGGTGCAGTGCACCCTGTCCATCCCTGATGCTACACTGCCAGAGATCTCTCTCTGCGGGCTTCTTGACAGCGGTGCGGATGTCACGATTCTCTCTCTTGCTGCTTGGCCGCCGCAGTGGCCGTTTGATCCGGTGGGGGCATCTGTCGCGGGCTTGGGCGGGATGAAGCGCTGCTATGTGAGCCAGAAGCCTGTGGTGATAACGGACTCAGAGGGACAGACGGCCATCATTAGGCCTCATGTTATTGAAATTGTTCATAACCTCTGGGGGAGGGATGTTCTGGCTGCATGGGGGGTGTGCATCGGGACGGATTTTTACTAGGGGCCACTGCGGTGAATGGCGCAGAGTGTCCTACGCCTCCTATACGGTGGCTGGTGGACAGAGCCATCTGGCAAGATCAGTGGTCCCTGCCTACAGATAAACTAGAAGCCCTTCATGAGTTGGTTCAGGAGCAATTGAACCAGGGTCATCTGGAACCTTCTACCAGTCCCTGGAACACTCCTGTCTTCTGCATCAAAAAGAAGTCTGGGAAATGGAGGTTATTACAAGACCTCAGGAAGGTTAATGCCGTGATGGAGAGCATGGGGACGTTGCAGGCTGGGATGCCGTCGCCCACCATGCTTCCAGCAGATTGGCCGATCCTCATCGTGGATCTGAAGGATTGTTTCTTTTCAATTCCTTTGCATCCCAACGACAGACTGAAATTTGCTTTCACGGTGCCAGCAATTAACAACGCTGGTCCTGCACAGAGATATCAATGGAGGACTCTTCCCCAAGGGATGTGAAATTCGCCGGCCATATGCCAAATGTATGTGGCCAGAGCCTTGTCTGGAGTTCGCAGGCAGTTTCCTGATGCTCGGTTTTATCACTATATGAATGACATATTGGTGGCTGCGTCCACCCAGGATGAGCTGCTGAGGATCCAGCCTCAGTTGCTCGATGCTCTGCATTCGCACGGGCTGCAGGTGGCTCCAGAAAAGATTCAGCAACAACCTCCTTGGAAATATTTGGGGGTCAGAATTTTGGAACGTACAGTTCAACACCAAGAGGTGCAATTTGTGCATTCAGTGAAGACGCTGAATGATGCCCAGAAATTGGTGGGTGTCATTGCTTGGTTATGTCCGTATTTGGGACTGACCACGTCACAGTTGTCTCCTTTATTTGATTTGTTGAAGGGAGACCTTGATTTGAAGTCACTTCGCACATTGACCCCTGAGGCACGTCAGGTGCTGGAGGAGGTGCAGCGAGCTGTTTCTGCTCGGCAGGTTTATCGCATTGATCCCCCCGTTGATGTCACTGTTTTCATCACCACTCCAGATTTGCATCCCACAGGTATCATTGGCCAATGGAGTGACAAATGGTCCGATCCTTTGCACGTCCTGGAATGGGTCTTCTTGCCCCATCAGCCGCGGAAGACTGCAACTGCATTGTTTGAGCTGATCGCTCGCTTCATAGTCAAATGCCGGCAACGGTGTTTGCAATTGATGGGTGCAGACCCCACACAAATTGTACTACCGGTACAGCGGGAAGACTTTGACTGGAGCTTTGCAAACAGTGTTTCGCTGCAATGTGCTCTAGAAAATTTTTCAGGGCAGATTACGTATCATCTGCCTAGCCACAAGTTGCTGCAAGTGGCGAAACACACAGAGATTTCTCTGAGACCCAAACACAGTCAGGAGCCAGTGCACGGACCCACTGTCTTTACTGACAGTTTGGCAGAACAGGGAAGGCCATTGTTACTTGGCGGGATGGATCTGAGTGGCAGGTTCTGGAAGGCCATGAGGTTGGCTCAGCCCAACTGGTTGAACTGAGGGCTGCTCTTATGGCATTTCAAAAGTTTCCCCAGGAACCTTTCAATCTGGTCACGGACTCCGCCTACGTGGCTGACATAGCAAAGCGGTTGGGTTATTCAGTTTTGAAGGAGGTCAGCAATGCTGATGTTTCATTTGCTGAAGACCCTGTGGTGTGTCATTCAGGAATGGGTTCATCCCTACTATGTTCTGCATGTAAGGAGTCATACCAATTTGCCAGGGTTCATAGCGGAAGGTAACGTGAGGGCTGACAAGTTGGCTAACCCAGCATGGGTAGCACCTCAGCCTGATACGCTCACGCAGGCCAAAGCATCGCATGGGTTTTTCCATCAGAACGCACGTACCCTGCAGAAGCAGTTTCAGTTGACACCAACTGAGGCCCGTGACATTGTCGAGTCCTGTCGACTGTCACGCGCTTGCGGCGCCTTTGCCGGCGGGGGTAAACCCCAGGGGCCTTAGGGCCTTGGAGATTTGGCAGACTGATGTCACCCAAGTTGCCGAATTTGGCTGGCTCAAGTATGTGCATGTCGCGGTGGACACCTGATCCTCTGCCATGTGGGCTTCTGCTCACGCTGGAGAGAAGGGCCACGATGTTATTGCCCACTGGAGGCAGGCCTCTGCCATTCTAGGCATGCCTTCTACTGTGAAGACGGACAATGGTCCGGCCTACGTCTCGAAAGAGGTGAGGCACTTGCTGCAGTTGTGGGGTATGTCACACAAGTTTGGTATTCCTCATTCTCCGACTGGTCAAGCTATTGTAGAGCGTGCTCATGGTACTCTGAAGCAGGTGCTTCAAAAACAAAAATGGGGAATGCAGGGTGAAACCCCGCACAGTCAGTTGGCAAAAGCTTTGTATACCCTCAATCACCTTATGGTACCGCAGAATTCTAACAATCCTGTTATTTTGAACCATCATCTCTCGTTACAGGCTTCGGATGAGGCACAGCAGCCTCGAGCGAAGGTTCGAGTGAGAAATTTAGTCACCAAACAGTGGGAAGGTCCCTATGACCTTATCGCTTCGGGGTGTGGGTATGCTTGTGTATCCACAGACACTGGGGTGTGCGGGGTACCTGCAAAGTGTGTCCGTCCTGACCTGCGACCGCAGAGGCAAAACCCAGCCAACAGGCAGGGTGGAAGCTGTGACCAGAATGAAAGTGATCAAGTGGGTGGAACACTGAGTGATGACTCAGATGCAGACGATGTGGGGGATCGCTCCGATGGTCCTTCCACAAGCAGAGGTTGAACATTGTTCATTTTTATTTTTCTTTTTTTTTTAAAGGTAAAATGGTGAGATGTCACCCTGGTTTTTGCAGTGTTCTATGTTTTTACTTTCTGTAGTAGAATTTCTCATGCATTTTCTATAAACATAGTCCTTGTTTTTATAACTGGGCTAGATTGTTTTCTGAACTTCTGGATTGTTTTTCATTCCTTTCTCCTAAGGTAGAGAAAGATTATAGACTATGTTTCTATCCTGTAGAATTCAGAGGTGTTAATCTCATCTACCAACGTATGGTTGTTTTAAGAAAGATATAAAAATGAGAAAATAAAGAAGGGCAGGGCTTTTGGGCTCGCTATTGCCTTCTGGCCCTTGCTCTGCTTGGTGGTCCTGACCTGCTGCTTGAGTCTGCGTGTTCCTTTCGTGTCCGACAGTGTGACATCAAATGTGATGCCGCTCAGGCAAAAACAAATGCCAATCTATTCAACAGCAACAAAAGAAAGCAGGAGCACAGTAGAACACAGGAGTTCCTGGGAGCACGCAGTGTTTCTGAGAAGCTCCAGAGCAGCTCCGCCCAGGTCGGGGTCCTCAAGGCCAAGGCCTAACCAGCATTTCCCAGATCATGGTGTGGCCTGAAAAAGGGCACGGGGGGATGCACCAGCACAAGCAGTGAGATGACCCCTGCTCACAGGCCCTCCATGCTGACACCCCACATCATCCTGGGGCTCTTTCATCTTCCAAAGACATCTGAGGTCGGGGGCACTCACAGTGACTCTGTGGCAAAGACAGAGGTGTCTCTAAGTGCTAAGGAGCACTTTCGGCACTGGCACTCCCTGGGGTTCCATAGGGACATCCCAAGGCTCTCAAAGGCTAAAATAGAACCATGAGGACTTCTGCTGCCACAGGGGCTCCAAGGAGATATGCCGGGGGTCTCCAGGCTGAAAAAAAAGGGGTTTTGACACAGGCACTCAAACAGATTCCATGGGGACAGCTCAGTGGTCTCTCTGCTCAGAGGAACACGGAGGTCATCAGAAATCCCAGGGGCTCCATGGGGATATCCCAGGGCTCTCCAGGCTGCTCAAGAGCTCTGATGTCACCAGCAGTGACACAAGCTCCTTGGGGACATCTGTCGCTGCTGCAGTGGCAGCTTCTGACAAAGGCTCCTAGAGCAGTGTGGCCACTGAGTCACAAGGGGCACAGAGACATCCCTGGCTTTCTGAACTCCTTCTCACAGACAGGAGCCTGGGGCGGCTGCATCCAAGCCCAGCCTCACACTGTCCCTGGTTTCAGTAACTCTGTCCAGCAGGACTTGAACATGGCAAAACAGAGCAATTTAGAGAAAACAAATTATTCAGTAGGAGAAATGATTTGGCACAAAGAACTCAGTCACAGTTATTGACTACACAGGAGAAAATCTAAACCTGCTCCTGGCAGTGTACAGTAGAGCACAATAGGGTGCACTCTATTAAAGCAGTAGGAAAACAGTCATATTCCAGATAAGTTTAATTGGGACACATTCTGATTAGTAATACAACTAAAATAACAGGGATCAGTGATTGTCATGTTAAATGTGTGATTCTCTGCCTTGACCTTAACATCAGTTGCTGCCATGAAGACATATGGATGGGTAGTACATATCATTACAGAATCGTCATGCCAATTTGTTATGCTCAGTTGATATGCCTCATTTGTCTTTGTATAATAACCATGAGCTACATGTTGCAGCCAAAAAGGCATTGCTAAGTGCCATATTGTGGTAAATCAAGGTCCAGAATTGCTTAAAAATTCAGCTTACGACACACAGCCTGAAAGCCCTCCCTCTGACCACTTCAGTGTTCGCTTTGTCACTTCTGAGAAGTTTACTGCCTTTGAATTGCTTCTTATTAGGTGTCCTCTCGGTCCCCAGTCAATTATTTCCTAGTCCGGTTATGCTGATGGTCTTTTTACCTGGAGCAGGTAATCTACATGAAAGCCAATTAAGCTTTACACACTGACAGTAGTGCCTCAAGACATTTTGCAAAAGGGAAGATGAGCAGGTGCAGCCAACATGGTGTTACTCACCACCTTGCTATTGTTAATGCCTGATATAGACACAAAAGTAAGATTTGCCGAGTGGTTTTGGGTGTTCTCATTGTCTTGATAGTGTAAGTGAAACATTCCTGTAAAATCAAGGCACCCCAAGATAGGATTTTTAGCAATACAAATTGGGGGCAACTCAGTGTAAAATGTTTGGGAACCATTATTTTTGATCCATTCTTTATTCTCCTCCAGAGACCCCCATGGTGGATGGAAGCCAAACACCTCCTGTCCATTTTGTATCATTACTTGCTATGGGCAGCTCAGCATCCCACCATGTAAGAGGTCTAAAAATGGGAGGATCAACAATGTGAGCCCAATATATCTGTTCTGCAGTACCAAAGGCACAATAAAAAGAAAACAGAGTAAACTTCTTACCGTAGTGTTGCTAGCTACGATTTCTAGGTAGGCCAGGAAGGCTTTCTCTGGGGTTGGTGCTTCTCCTACACCGTGCGTCAGGATTTCAGCTCTTTGTTGCAGTCACTTCAGCATCCCCCATATTATCTCTGGGTTTGTCTGCTGCTGATGGCTGGTGTCGTGTGGCGCCTTTTTGTCGCTATTGAGTCTCTTCAGCTGGGGTATCGGGTTGTTGGGCTGGTCTTTCCAGCTCGAGGTACGGTCTTAGCAGACGAGCTAAACTGCTTCGGACCTGTTGGCAATTGAACGTGTACACACCCTTTCCCCTAGGTTAGTAAATCAGCTGGGCCTTGCCATTGCACACCCAATTGTGGATCTTTATATAAAACTTCTGGAAACTGGTCCTGCGCATGCAAACCTTCAGAGACATGTCACTCTGCCGGGGATTAAGATTGATGATCTGCATTCAAAAAATGTTAGTGTAACTTCTGCATTATCTAATTGCTCTTGGGGAGCCATATTGCCCCTTTTTTGTTTTGTTCTTGTTTTAATAACACGTACTTCTCTTACTATGAACCTTAAGGCAACACAAAAGTAAAACAATACATGTAATAAAGCAATAAGCTTACTACGTGCTCAGCTTTAGCACCATGCAAAAATAAGCAAGGTAATACGTGTAATCATTAGTACACAAGAGAAAGGATAGTGCTTTAGAAAGCTACATCATCAGCTACCTAAATATTTTACCATCACCCAGAGTCTGCCACTGCTGGAGAGCCACATGGCATAGCAAGGATCTGGAGAACCTTTCCCAGGTGAGGTTTCCAAGTTTACCTTTAAAGGGGGTCCAGCTTTTATGAGCCCAAATCAGCAAGTCAAAGTGACTTGTTTATATTTTTAGCACAGGAACACCTAGGTCTGTTGGCACACTTCCTGACCAGCTGGGGCCAGGGCTCTGCCAGAGCCTAGGCCTTGATTGGGAGGATTTTCCCTAAAATAGCCTAAAAGCAAACCTCTATTAATATCATGTGAGAAAGTTTCTAGAAATTATACACTTCTTGCAGATAACTACACAAGGTTATGTGAAAGGCTCTAAAGCAGACAGTTTGCCTTTGTCATCTATTTTGTGCCAAATAATCAATGGTAACATGAACAACCTGCGAAGGACCAAAAGAATGCATATGAATAACATCAAATAATATCTGACAGCGAATTTCCTTTATAAAGGCTCCATGTATTCACGTTATGACATTAACAACACATTCAGAATCGCTAATCATATTGACTGCTTTTTGTGTAAAAGTCGTTAAAGCTAACACTGCTGCACCGGAGTTCAACCTGTTGAGTGGAACCACCTGTTTGATTTATTGCATATTTCCATTCACGATCTTCTTGCCGTGTAATGACTGCCTTCACTGTGTGTTCTGATCTGTCAATAAAAACATTACATGCACCAGGATTAGGCCTGCGGCACACAATGGTTTGTAGCATTAAAGGCAAGTGAACAACATTTCTGCAACCATTTGTCTGAAGGTAAAGAGAAAGAAATCTGTCCTACAAATTCTACCAATGCTGCATGAAAAATATCTGAATTTTGTAACAAATACTCATAACTGTCAAGAGACAGTGGTAAATGAATAACCTCTGGATCATACCACATCGGTTGCATGATGCAGGTTCTGCCCTTCTTAATTAAAGATACAGAGAGCTCTGTCAGGGTACTGTTAGCGTTCTTAGGTGTATTTGGTAAAAAAAATTCATTCTAAGTAGATCGTTCTGTCTCCCTGTTAAATTATCCCGTGGTAGATAGGGACAGGCGAACGGAAGATCTCGCGATGTCACGGAAAGCAGAAGCAGCATGGAATCTTCCTCCCTCCTTCATTCCTCTGTGATAAGCGATCACCCGAAGTATGCAACCCCTCCTAACCCCAGTAGTTTTCCACTCCTTACTAACCCTAGCTATCCCACCGTCCCCTTTCTGATGTAGTGAAGCCCCCTTGACTATTTAACCTCATGACATAAGATAATAAATGCCATTTGACCATCCACCATACTGGTGTCTGTGTGTCTATGGACCGAGTGGCCCTCGGGTAAGGCCGCACTGCCGTGCTAACTTCTTGAACCAGGTCGCTTTGTCTTCCTAACAGAAGGCAACATACTGGTGCCGAAAGCCCGGGAAAAGCTCGGGTAACGGGGTTAACTTGGACGAGAAATAGCGGCCGAAGCGGCGAAGCTGACTTCAGGCGGGGAAGACGTTCCCAGAAGGACCCACGGTCACCATGGAGGCTGTCGCAAAGGTCATGAGTTCACTTTATAAGCAGTGGGGAATTAAGTGTAAGCTCAAGGATTTTTATCTTGCTATCGCAAGACTCCTGGAGCTCGGGGTAGTTGAACGTCCCGTGGAAATATTACATCCGGAGGTGTGGGAGAAATGCACCACTGTTTTAGCAGAGGATACTAAATCCTCGGGCAGTGGCAAAAGTCTCAAGGCGTGGGGGAAAGTAGAACATGCTTTACGCCAAGCGCTGGAACAACAAAAAACTTGGAATGCCACGCGTGTACGTTTATTAGCCACTCCCAAGCTGGGGGTAGGGGCGACAACACAGACGAACCTCGAAAGCAGTTTATCTGAGAGCGAGGACTCGCGGGGGCCGGGCGCGCTTCCCTCCTCCCCGAACCCGAATCCAAACGCCCCGGGGCCCCCAGAAAACCCCTCGACCCTCCTGCCGAGCCAGCCGGGTCCACCCCCCCCCGCAGAAACTTCCCAAACGTCCGCGGTTTCCCCATCCATCTCTCTGCCGCCAGCCGGCGGTCCAACGCTGGAAACGCAACAGCACACGTGATTCTTTTGGGAAAAATTAACAGAGGAAGCCAGGGAAACCGAAAGAGCAGCTAGAGAGGGGGCGCGGGTGGCTCCTCCACCTTACCCAACTCAACATGGCGACGGGGACCAAGGAGATGGGCAGGGCCAGGGTTTCAGCAGCGGGAACGAACAAAGGCCGCGAGTGTTCACTGATGCGCATGCGTGGGAAGAAGGGGGACTGTGCACGCTCAGACAGGCGCCGCGAGTGTTTGCTGATGCGCATACGCGGGAAGAGGGAACTGCGAACACGCGTGCGCGGGAGAGCAGCAGAGAGCACATGCCCAGTCAAGAGCCGCGCTCAATGCTGCTACCATCTAAGGGAGAGACCTCCCCTTGCGGGAGACAGGGCAAGCCCAGGGGGTGGGATCGGTACCACCCCCGAGGGGAGGAGCGGGGCCGGAGCCGCACGAAAAGGCACGGAATCCTGGAAGTGCTCTGGCAGTCGACTTCCAGCTCTGAGTCCGACAGCAGCTCCGTGAGCTCCACTAATAAAGCTTTAAATTACGCCGGAAAGCAACCACAATACAAATTCACCGACTGGGGAAAGATGAAAATAGCTTGTGCCGAATGGGTCCCTTCGGCTACAGTCCATGCTTTCCCGGTGAGGGTCACCGGGCCAGACAGAAACCAGCAACAGGTTTATAAACCAGTAAACCCCAAAGATGTACAAGCGATTGTCAAAGCAATTTCAGAGAAAGGGATGGATTCTGCCATTGTCTCCACTCTCATAGACGGCCTTTTTTGCAATGATAACCTGCTCCCCTTTGACATTATGCAAATAGGTCGCATGATTTTTGATGGTGCAGGAATGATTGTTTTTAAACAGGAATGGAGAGATCACTGCACAAACCTATTGGCCCAGGCTTCTGGGGCGTGGCAACCGCTGCACGGCTCGAGCTTAGTCAGGCTGATAGGAAAACATGATGAGATGATTACACCTCAGCAGCAAGCCGTGCAGCTGCGGGCTGAGGAAGTCAGGGTCACAACTCGAGCTGCTAGAGAAGCCATCCGTGCTGCATCTCGAGTGGTAGCTAAGCCATCACTGTGGTCCACCATAAAGCAAACACAGAGTGAAAGCTTCATGCAGTTTGTAGACCGCCTGCAGGTGGCAGTAGACGCCTCTACTCTACCCCTTTGCAGCGGCAAAAGGCCCCGTGGTGGCCGACTGTCTGCGCCAACAGAGTAACTCTATTACCAAGGAAATTTTGCGCTCCGTTCCGATCGGAGCCAGCCTGGCCGATATGATCAAACACGTAGTACGAGAAGAACAGCTAACCCCCTTTCAGGAAGTCGTATATGATCTAACCAGTGCAATGGCATGCTTTAAATGTGGTCAGGCAGGCCACGTCGCAACAGGCTGTCCCCAGCAATCACAGCCTTCCCTGACGGTGCCTCCACTCCAAGCGCGCTCGAGAGGGCCCTGTTGGGGCTGCGGGAAGAAGGGACACCTCACTAAAGAATGCAGGTCCCGACCCCGGGGAAACGGAAGAGGGAGGGGGCGTGTGGGCCGCACCCAGCCTCCTCCCGCTGCGAATGCAAGGCGGCCCATCTATGCCAACCCCCAGTGGGGTGGGGGGCCCCTATTCCCCATTCCCCCACAGGAGACAGCCAGTCCCGCACCCCTACAAACGGTGCAATTGCAGAGTTTCGCAGCACCGCCAGCAGCACCCTCGCATCCACCGCAGCCACAAGCCGCACTTCTGCCGCAGGGCCAGCAGGGGACGCCCCAGAACAGACCCCCTGGGAGGCCCTGGCCATGAAAATAGGGAAGGAGCCCCTGATAGTGTGGGAGACATGCCGCCTCTATGGCAGTCAGGATCCCCACATCATAGGGCTTCAGTTTTGGGCAGACACTGGACCAGACTGCACAATTATTCCCCAAGTGCATTGGCCCCAGCACTGGCAATTTAAAGAAGTCCCCCCAGTGAATGGTGTGGGAGGGCCGTCCCAAGCATGGAAAAGCACCCAGTTAGTAGCTATAACACTTCACACAAAAAAGGGACCAGAACAGACAGTGGCAATCTACCCCTACATTCTGCAAAACTCTCCACCTTTGATAGGAAGGGACATCCTTGCTATGTTAGGAGTCAGGATCACAAATTTATCATGAGGGCCACTGCAATTCATCCACCGCTGCCGATCAAACTGATATGGAAATCATCAGAACCCGTTTATGTGGAGCAGTGGCCTCTGTCAGAGCCTCGAATGGCAGCTTTGTTAGAAATAGTTTACTGCGAGCTACAAAAGGGTCATATAGAACCCTCCATCAGCCCGTGGAACACCCCTGTACGTGTAATCCCCAAAAAGTCTGGAGAAAGTTACCGCCTCATCCATGACCTGAGAGAAGTGAACAAGACAGTACGACCCATGGGTCCAGTTCAGACACTGCTGCCCACGAACTCAGCCATCCCCGAAGGACAGCCATGCACAGTGCTGGACATCAAAGACTGTTTCTTCTCGATACCCCTGCACCCTGAGGACAAAGAATGTTTCGCTTTTTCTGTCGTGTCCCCAAACGGCAATAAACCCAACCTTCGCTTTCAGTGGAAGGTGTTACCACAGGTTTTGTAGATAGCCCAACCATATGCCAGATCACCGTAGACAAAGCACTGATGCCAGTCCGACACTCCTACCCTGCTGCAACCATCATCCAATACACGGATGACATCCTCGTCGCTGCACTATCAGCAAGCCAAGTAGATCATTTAGTGTCCACAATCACGGAAGCTCTCCAGGAAAACGGCTTCGAGATTGCGAGCGCGAAGATCAAGAAAGGACCCTGCGTGACTTTCCTGGGAGTGGGGATCACAAACTCCTATGTGACAGCCCCCAAGGTGAAGGTCCGCCGAGATATCAAGACACTCCATGACATGCAGCACCTTGTGGGATCCCTGCAACATCGTCCTAATTCCTCCCGAGGTCATGGACCCCTTATATGACCTCCTGAAAGGAAAGCACCCCTGGGAACCCAAGCAGCTAACGCCGCAAGCAGCGAGCTCCCTTGACTTCATCGACCATCAGATGTCCACTGGCACCCTTGCCAGGTGGAACCCAAGCATGCCGCTTGATCTATACGTCCACTTTACACCGAAGGGAGGAGTGGGAGCACGAGCCCGAGGACCTTCTGACAAGTCCCGATCGATCCAATGGATAGTCCTTGGATGACCGGCTCATGCCTTTTCCCCAGGAATCGAATGCATCGCTAACCTCATCATGAAAGGCAGGAAATTCGCTTTGAGACACCTGGGAACCGAGCTGACAAGAATCCACCTTCCCTTCCACAAGCAGCCAACCACGGAATCAACCACGATACCGGAGTACCTAGCCCTTGCTCTCACTGGCTTCGGAGGAGAAATCTCATATGCCGCCAGACCACCTTGGACTCAGCTACTGACCATTGTTGACATAGACATGCCACCAAAAGTCACGGACTGACTGCTGCCAGGACCGACGGTCTTCACAGACGCTTCCTCCACATCTTCTACAGCAGCGGCGGTGTGGCAGGCAGGAGAACAATGGCATTGCGTCAAAACATGTGACCCCACACTGTCAGTGCAACAGCTGGAAGCAGCGGCAGTGGTCTTGGCATGTGGACTCTTCCAGGAGGAACACCTCAACATCGTAACGGACTCTATATTCGTGGCAAGGCTCTGCCTAGCCATGTCAGGACCAGGTGTGTCAACATCTGCAGCAGCCCTAATGCTGGAAGAAGCACTCTCCTCGTGACAGGGCACCGTGTCTGTCATTCACGTCAACAGCCACAACCCAGTTAAAGGTTACTTCCAGCCCGGGAACGACAAGGCGGACGCCGCAGCAAAGGGAGTGTGGACATTGCAAGAAGCTTGTCAACTACATGAGTCGCTCCACATCGGAACCAAAGCACTGGTGAAGAGATGTGGGATCTCAACAGCGGACGCAAAACATGTAGTGGCCACCTGCCCTCATTGCCAGAGGTCACCCCTATGGTCCAGTGGGGTCAACCCAAGAGGTCTCAAGCCCTCAGAAATCTGGCAGTCGGACTTCACTTTATGTCAACTGCTGAAGCCTCGAGCATGGCTTGCAGTGACAGTGGACACTTACAGCGGAGTGATTGTGGCCACACAGCACCCCAAAACTAACTCTAAAGCCACAATTCAGCACTGGCTGACAGCTATGGCCTGGCTTGACATCCCCAAACAAATTAAAACTGACAACGGTTCCAATTTCATCTCCAAACCAGTGCAAGAATTCGCCTCGAAATGGGGCATCACTCTAGTGCAAGGTATCCCGTATAACAGCACCGGGCAAGCCATTGTTGAGCGAGCAAATCAGACCCTGAAAGCCAAGTTAGAAGCACTAGCAAAAGCAGAAGGTTTTGACAATTCCATTCCCTCAGGGGATCAAGCGCGCATACTGGCAGCCACTTTGCTAGCACTGAATCAATTCCCTAGGGGAGATGAAACAAACAGTCCCGCTCAAAAACATTGGGCCACCCGAGCATTAGAGAGGGCCCGCAGGTTGTAATTAAAAATGAGCTAGGCGAATGGGAACGGGGCTGGAGGTTGGTGCTCACGGGACGAGGGTACGCAGCTGTCAAAAGGGAAGGCAGAATCAAGTGGTGTCCACTGAAGTCAATCAAGCCAGACCTTCAGAATGAGCAGAATAAGACTAATGAAAACTGTGAGTTTCTGTTTGCAGGACATGCTTGTGGGATGCCCTCGTAATGCGTACACCCCTGTTCCAGAAGAAAGTGACAGACCTCCAAGCCGTCAAGCAGCACCCAAGAGTTCCGTATCGGTGAGACCCAGACGTCAGCAGTGTTTTTGTGTGATTTTGCTGTTGGGGCTTGTTGCCAGAGGACAAGCCAGTCCAAATCATTACCCCCATCAGCCATTCCACTGGGTCATGCAACACCTGTCAAATGACAAGGTGCTCAAAGAAACCACCACACCAAACGCCCCATCTTTTGTGATCCGCATTACCGATCTGTTCCCCGGAAAACCAAAAATAAACCCCTGTTCCCCTCACGTTACACACATGCATCTATCCTACTGGTGCCCAGCCTCAAACCCAGAAAAAAGTACTGCAATTCCCCGGGGTGGGGATATTGTGGGTACTGGGGCTGTGAAACCATTGTTACAGATGCCAGACCATCAGGACCTGGGTGGGAGCCTCAAGAGCCCGATGAATTTTTACAGTTCACCTGGGCACCCACCGGCTGAAAACAACCTCTCTTCCTCCAGGAAAAATTCTATCGAAACTATTATAAAATCCCTAAATCTCGGAGGTGCACGGACTATAACATGACCGTTTTGCAGCCAAATCGCCCTAGTTGGGCCACAGGCAGAACGTGGACAGTAGTCATTCAAGGGTCAAAAGAGTGGGTGAATGTGCGAATTATCAAGCTCCAACCGCCAGCATCCAGGGCGATTGGGCCTAACAAAGTTATTAAAGATGTGTGGAAAGGGAAAAACACAACGCACTCCAAAGCCTTGCCCACAGAGGTCACTGATACCCCGATCGGTCATGCAGATGCCTCCCAGATAAGTCGTTTAGCCGGGTCTGACTCTGACCCAGTCTTTCATATGTTAGAAGCTACTTTTCTATCACTGAACGAATCCAACCCGAACCTAACTGATTCCTGCTGGCATTGCTATGATGTTAAACCCCCCTTCTACGAAGGAGTTCCTTTAAACACCCCTTTCAGTTACTCCACAGCCGACGCCCCTCACCAGTGCAAGTGGGATACCCCCCGCAGAGGAATCACCCTGAGTCAAGTCACGGGCAAGGGCAGATGTTTTGGCAATGTGACCTTAGCAAAGAAAGGCAACATCTGCACCAAAGTTGTCAAGCCCAACAGAAAGCTCAATAAGTGGGTGGTTCCATCCGCATCTGGGATGTGGGTTTGTCAGCGATCTGGAGTGAGTCCTTGTGTGTCTCTTGCCAAATTCTAATACTTATTAAAATAAGTATTTAGTCAGTTGCAAGGAGGCAGGAAGGGAATCTGCGTGCCATTCCGGCAAGAGCATTTTATTGCATGCTTCCTGTCGAAGGGGTGCAGAGGCAAATCCGAGGGAACATGGCTGTGCAGTCCAGGGGAAAGATGGGATCAGGGAGCGGGAACCAATGGGAAAGCTTTGGAGGAATGACCAGGCTGACAGACAGCTGGGGAATTCAAACCGGGACCGGCCATCCCAAGGAGCAGTCCACCTCAGGGGATAAACCCTCTGGCCACCCCAGTACAATGTAAGTTCCCGGGCCACCACAAAATTCAATGATTCTACTGACTTTTGTGTCCAAGTTCTAATTGTTCCTAGGGTCCTGTACCACTCAGACAAAGAGGCGTACCACCTTTTTGAGAAACCCGGACGGCTCCACAAAAGAGAACTAATAATAGGTGTAACTATTGCAATGCTGCTTGGCCTGGGAGCAGCCGGAACGGCCACGGGTGTCTCAGCTCTTGCGACCTGACACCAAGGACTGTCTCAGCTACAAATGACCATCGATGAGGACTTGCAGAGGATCGAGAAATCCATCTCCTTTCTAGAGAAATCAGTTTCCTCACTCTCAGAAGTGGTCTTGCTGAACAGGCGAGGACTGGACCTCTTGTTCATGCAACAAGGAGGCTTGTGTGCCGCCTTGAAAGAGGAATGCTGCTTTTATGCAGACCACACGGGAGTCGTCAGAGACTTCATGGCAGAGCTCCGAGATAGGCTGGCTCAGTGACAGAGAGATAAGGAAGCCCAGCAGAGTTGGTTTGAGTCCTGGTTCAATCAATCGCCATGGCTCACCACACTAATTTCCACCTTGATAGGTCCATTGGCAATGTTGCTTTTAGCTTTTACCTTTGGACCATGCCTGCTGAACAAACTAGTCTCTTTTATCCAGACCTGTCTGGAACGGGCCAACATTGTGTTTTTAGGCCACCAACAAATGCTGTAAACCAAACTGTAAACACTGCCAGTCGCAAGACGTTTCTAACTCGCCTTGCAAAATCTACTCAGGTGTACCAAACTCCTTTCCCTTGTCAAGTTACTACCTCGTACCTCATTTCAATGCCTATATCTATGACTACCTCATTCATTTATGAAAAAAGGGGGTGGAAATGTGGTAGATAGGGACAGGCGAATGGAAGATCTCGCGATGTGACGGAAAGCAGAAGCAGCATGGAATCTTCCTCCCTCCTTCATTCCTCTGTGATAAGCGATCACCCGAAGTATGCAACCCCTCCTAACCCCAGTAGTTTTCCACTCCTTACTAACCCTAGCTATCCCACCATCCCCTTTCTGACATAGTGAAGCCCCCTTGACTATTTAACCTCATGAGATAAGATAATAAACACCATTTGACCATCCACCATACTGGTGTCTGTGTGTCTATGGACCGGTGGCCCTCAGGTAAGGCCGGGCTGCCGTGCTAGCTTCTTGAACCAGGTCGCTTTGTCTTCCTAACAGAAGGCAACATTATCCTGTTAAAGCTGGGGGATAAGGTGCAGTAGGAAATAAAAAGAAGTGAACTGGTAAAGCTGAAACAATTCTATCTGCTTTTGCAGTGGAGATTCGTTAGCTAATTGTATCTAATTCTCGAACAGCTTCTGCAGATAACGTTTGTGGGGAAGTCAGGGTCTTCTTTCAAGTGAGCAAACAAATGCTTTAACTGATTGAGTGGCTAAACCTCGCATGGGTTTTACCCAGTTAACTGCTCCCAGTAACTCTTGTAAATCATTCATTGTTCTGACATCAGGCTTTAAAGTTAATTGCTGTGATTTCACATTTCATTCAGTTAATATCCAGCCTAAATATTTCCAAGGAGGGGTCTTCTGATTTTTTTCAGGAGCCACCTGCAACCCATGCTGAGTAGGATGCCGAATAGTATCTTGCAAATATGAATCATCCAGTGCACAAACTGAAATATCATCCATATAGTGATAAATGATGTTCTGAGGATACTGAGCGCACACACAGGCCAGGGTATTGGCCACAAGAAGCTGACAAATAGGCTATTTATCAAAGGCCATTTATCATCCCCTGAGGGAGCATCGTCCAGTGATATCTGTGCATAGGCTCAGCATTATTAACTGAAGGGACAGGAAAGGCAAAATACTCCCCATAGTCAGGATGTAAAGGGATAGTAAAAAAGCAGTCTTTTAAATCAATAACAAGTTCCAATCCCAGGCAACAAAGGAGGATTCGAGGCACCCTGCTACAGGGCACCCATGGGTTTTATGACTGCAGTGATAGCCCATAAATCATGCAATAAGTGCTACTTTCCCAATTTCTATGGGATCACAAAAATAGGTGTATTCCAAGGACTAGCAGAAGGAAGTATGTGTGCTGCCTGTAATTATTCTCATCCTATTTGGCTTGCCTGAATTAGCTTATCCCCTTTCAAGGCCACTAGTCTACCTAAACAACTGTGCTGTTCTGTTGGCACGTCAGGAGTCCCAGCCATCCCCCAAATGTTTTGCTGGACAGGTGCCAACGTGCTCAGCTCTTTGAACAACAGGGCTGTGTACAGAAAACATAAATTTTACCCTAGGGTTTCAACACTGATGTTGTCAAGTTCACCTCTTATTTGTAGGCCTGTGACTCCAATGATGCTAGCAGTCTGCATGCAGAAGAAAAATCTGTAATTCTGGGACAGCCTCAGAAAACAATGTGGTTCCTGTAAAAT
Organism: Monarcha castaneiventris obscurior; assembly: GCA_026261815.1. Lineage (NCBI taxonomy): Eukaryota > Metazoa > Chordata > Aves > Passeriformes > Monarchidae > Monarcha > Monarcha castaneiventris. The sequence goes on along the minus strand of JAMPIT010000586.1, from coordinate 3,861 downwards.
TGTTTAAAGTCCTCCAATTTTAAGTTATATAGTGAGTTTTCTTTTCAGAGACTTGGATTGAAAATTACTGTAACCTGTAACCTCAGAAAAGAGACAGAGTATACAAAATATGGGCTTTCCAGGAGAAATATTCTGTCCTGGTGAAATCCAGCAAAAGTAGAAAGCCTGCAGAACGTCTTAGGCTAAGCAATAGAAGTGAGAAGAAAGAGAAAAGGAGCTTCAAGCTACCTACACCAGAAATATCTTGCTTCAGTTTTCAGCCCACATCTGTTTCTCTACTCCTCCAATGTTACCAAATTCCAAGTACCCCAGCAATTCCTACCAAGGGAATGCCACCCAAGTTTTACTGTTGTTTTCAACACAGATGTCATTCCATTTGGTTCCCCTGCCCAACTTTTTTGTTATCCAGTTTTTTAGTATTGTTGTTATTTCTCCTTCATTCTACTGCTGTGGTGGCCCGGGAACTTACATTGTACTGGGGTGGCCAGAGGGTTTATCCCCCGAGGTGGACTGCTCCTTGGGATGGCCGGTCCCGGTTTGAATTCCCCAGCTGTCTGTCAGCCTGGTCATTCCTCCAAAGCTTTCCCATTGGTTCCCGCTCCCTGATCCCATCTTTCCCCTGGACTGCACAGCCATGTTCCCTCGGATTTGCCTCTGCACCCCTTCGACAGGAAGCATGCAATAAAATGCTCTTGCCGGAATGGCACGCAGATTCCCTTCCTGCCTCCTTGCCACTGACTAAATACTTATTTTAATAAGTATTAAATGGCGCCTGAACGTGAGATGGCCTCGAGCCGTCCCTGGAGAGCGTCTCCAGCAGAGCTTCCTCGCTGGAATTAAAGTCGCCTTTCTGAGCAGCCATTACCCCAAAGAAACCTCTGAGTTTTATCAGCGGCTCGGCGGGGAAGACCAACAACCTTCTACGGAAAGAGAAGACTGGTCTGAGTCAGTGGACCACCCTCGAGACTTTTATTTGACCCCAAAGGTAATATGGGTCACCTTTGTATCCTTTTCTTTTAAATTTCTTTTACCTCGAGGTTGGGAAGAGAAGGGAGATGGGAACAGAATTTTCTCATCTCCTGCGGGAAGCTTTTTTCCCAGTTTTGAGAGCCCTTGTTCGTGAGAATTTTCGTTATACCAGGGAGGGTTTAAAACATTTTATTCAATGGTTATTCAAGCAATGGCTAATCGAGTATTTAAAACGCTTTGTAAGATGGTTGTTTATGTCTGGAAGAGGGTATCTGCTTTATAAGTTAGTAAAAGCCATTGATAATTTTGTAAAACGGTTTAAAAATGTTAATCCCAGTGTAAAAAACCCTCTGCCGCTTTCCTCCCCCTGTGTTCCTACTCCCTCTGTCCTAATTCAAAGGAAACCCGGAGATGGAGTCTGCCAAAGCAGGTGGACTGCTCCTTGGGATGGCCGGTCCCGGTTTGGATTCCGCGGGTGTCTGTCAGCCTGGTCACTCCTCCAAAGCTTTCCCATTGGTTCCCGCTCCCTGATCCCACTTTTCCCCTGGACTGAGCAACCATGTTCCCTCGGATTTGCCTCTGTACCCTTTGGCAGTGAGCATGCAATAAAATGCTCTTGCCAGAATGGCATGCAGATACCCTTCCTGCCTCTTTGCCACTGACTAAATACTTATTTAAAAAGTATTATGCTGCAACGCTTTTTCTTGGTGAAAAACAGAAACAAATTTAAAGCACAACTCAGTTTCATGAATTCAGAAAGTTCTTTGAGAAAACATTCGCAGACTGAGCTGCGAAGCCTTGGAGACTGAAGGCAGGTGCCCGTGTGTCCCTACCCCCGGTGAGCCGGGCACGCACGGCGCGGGGCGGCTCCGGGCCCGCCCGTGCTGCTGCTGCTGCTGCTTCTGTGGCCCTGCCAGGCCCCGGACGGAGCTGCTGCAGCCGCGGGGGAAGCAAGGGGGGGCACACCGAGTGCTGCGGAGCAGGGAAGCGGCGGCGCTGCCGGAGCCACCCCGACCCACCGGGCAGCCCCCGGGACGAGGGGGCTGATGAGGGTACATAAGGTGCAAACGTCTCATTGCTAAATACCGGAGGGGGAGCATCAGAGGGTTCTAAAGATGGTGCTAAGGGTTGTTTTAAGGGAAAATACAGGTCTGTCTCCTTTCCAGGGCTAAGAGGAGCTGACGGTAATCTGTCCTTATCCGGCTCATTATCAGTATCCTTATCCAGCATTCCCCGCCTCACCTACTCTCAGGGGCTCTAAAGCACTCATGAGAAATCACCACGTTATTATTACCAAATCAGGAATCGAAAAACCTAAGTGCTTATGTGTTCATAAATGCTCTCCTACCTTAACAGCAAAGCTTCTCTCATTTAGAAAACAGTTACAGTGTTCTTCAACCAGTAATAAAAGTTGCTCTAACTGCTTATCAGAAATTTTATGTCCTGCAGTGTGGAGAATCTGTTGCAATACCTTTAAGCTGTACCGATGCCCCTGGCACACGCCCCTGTCCCATGACATTATACTCACAATCCTGTTGTTCTTCATCCAGCGAATACCATTGACCCAGTTTCATAGGATGTGCCAGCAATTTGTCCCCCGTTGGATTGTGGTTTGCCGAAAGATCCCCTGTGGTCGTATCACGGCTGTGATCTGTTCACATGTTGGCGAGCGGTTTAAATGCAAAAATTCCCTAAATATAAAAATACATGTATGCCTCTACAATGATAAAAAATACACTGATAGAGTGTTATAGTGTGGAGCTTGGCAGGAGTTATTTTTCTCTTTTGTGTTCGTCCCCTTTTTCTCAGGTGAACCACCCTTTATGTAATCCTGGTACAGATAAACAATTGCTTTCTTATTGGTCCCCAGGGCCTCTTGCTGATTTTGTAACATGCTAAACATGTCTCAAGCATTCCATGCATGTGATTGTTTTCAATCACAATAAGCCACACAGTCACATTCACACAGCAGTTTTCCGCCAAGAAATGAGATTCCACAGCATCCTTCAGCAAGCACACAATGTAGCAGGGCCCTTAGGGTTAACATTTTCTTGTTCTAATCTTGGTCAGGATGCCAGGTGTTTGGCACTGCTCCACAGTGTGTGTGTGTGTCTGTATGTGTGTCTGTCTCAAAGGGATAGAAAGGGTAAGGATAAAGAGAACACGGCCAAAAGGCTCAACAGCACTTCACTAACAGCACCTCACCTTGAGCAACATTTCCCTCTGTAACCTCAGCTAAACTTAACAATTTAGCAGAGGAACAACACTTGCCAGCTTTCTAACTTAAGTGTTGTTAAGTTGAAGTACGGTTAACTTAGAGTTTCACTTAAACCAAACACCTCAGCAAAGGACCCACACAGGCTTTACCACAGCACAACAGCAACTTACAGACCTGACCTAGGGACAAATCTAAAGCACTTCAGAATACAGGGGAGCAGCCCCTCTCCCACATTCCAGAGGGCACATGCACACCTGTCCACACACAAGCACACAAAGAGCCTGTACAACGTACCTCTGAAAAATTCCCCTCCAAGGCACTGAAATACTCCCTACAGATGCCTTGGCATCTTCTCACCATAGGGAAAAGGCTGAGGCCTCCAGGAGTGGGGGCATCGGCAGCCCAGGAGCTGTCGTCCTTCAGGGATCCCCTGAGTGCAGCCAACGGGATAGTTCCTGGCTCACAAGGACCCCACTCACAGGGACTTTGCTGCTCACCGCTGCTGTGGCCCAGCACAATTCCAAGGGGCTCCTTTGGCACGCCTGCTTAGAGAGCCCCAAGGGATGGCCTTTAGTCACAACAAGGTTTCATCCTGGCCCCACTTGCAATTGGCAGCTTCCTTTGAAAGTGTGAGAATGAGAATGTGATGCCACTCAGGCAAAAACAAATGCCAA
>JAMPIT010000584.1:0-21214 GCA_026261815.1 Monarcha castaneiventris obscurior | reverse complement strand
GAAGTTCATGCAACCCAGGAGACCCTTTGTGATGCTATGGAACCTGACAGAATCCTGGCTCCACTGCCACCCCACAGAAGCTCCGGGAGCCCTGGACACCGTGGGGACGCTAGGGACGCTGACACCACCCTGGGGACCACTGTGACGCTACGAACCCTGTGCAACCGAGGGGCCCTAGTGACACTGTTGGGCCTTTTGGAAGCCATGAGACCCTGGTGGGTACCCACGAGACGATTAATCCTGGCAGTAACCTGCTGCAGGTGGGCTCCTTTCTCCCGGCTTCCACAGATGCTTCTAGGATCCAGCTCCCGCACAGGCTTACCACGGGCTCCCGGCTTCCTTTGGAAACGCCTCTGCTTCAGGATGGCATGCTGCAGGGGATGAAGGTACGTTTTGTGCTCATGAATGGCATGCAGGTGTTCAAGAAAGCCTGATCAAGTCCCTCCCCCAGCCCGTGTCCGGCTGTGTCATCTCTTCAGGGGGACTTTGGCAGCAGCCCAGGTCCTGCTCCTGGTCCTGGCTGGGCACGCAGCTGCTGGGACAAGGCCGTCTCCTGATGTCCCTGCCCGCCAGCTCACCGGTTGGAAAGATCTGGGGAACTTTGAAGCTGTTTTAAGGGGCTATTTGGCTGGTTCAGAGTGGGAAAATGGAGAATTTGAGAGTCTTTCAGGGCTGTCCCTCTTTTGCCCCCCACCGCAAAGCTCCCCCCCTCTATTGCTATTCCCTGCCCCACCCCTAGTGGTCCCGCCTGTGCCCACAAAACCCCCCGCAGAGGTGGAGGGACCCCACTGTGTGCCGTTGGGGCTTTATGGGAAGGAAGCCCACCCTTCCCGAACCGCATGGAACTCTGGCTTTACTGTGACACCACGGAAGTTCATGCAACCCAGGAGACCCTTTGTGATGCTATGGAACCTGACAGAATCCTGGCTCCACTGCCACCCCACAGAAGCTCAGGGAGCCCTGGACACCGTGGGGACGCTAGGGACGCTGACACCACCCTGGGGACCACTGTGACGCTACGAACCCTGTGCAACCGAGGGGCCCTAGTGACACTGTTGGGGCTTTTGGAAGCCATGAGACCCTGGTGGGTACCCACGAGACGATTAATCCTGGCAGTAACCTGCTGCAGGTGGTGGGCTCCTTTCTCCCGGCTTCCACAGATGCTCTAGGATCCAGCTTCTAGGATCCAGCTCCCGCACAGGCTTACCACGGGCTCCCAGCTTCCTTTGGAAACGGCTCTGCTCCAGGATGGCATGCTGCAGGGGATGAAGGTACGTTTTGTGCTCATGAATGGCATGCAGGTGGACAAGAAAGCCTGATCAAGTCCCTCCCCCAGCCCGTGTCTGGCTGTGTCACATCGTCAGGGGGACTTTGGCAGCAGACCAGGTCCTGCTCCTGTTCCTGGCTGGGCACGCAGCTGCTGGGACACGGCTGTGTCCTGATGTCCCTGCCAGCCAGCTCACCGGTGGAAAAAATGTGGGGAACTTTGAAGCTGTTTTAAGGGGCTATTTGGCTGGTTCAGAGGGGGCAAATGGAGAATTTGAGAGTCTTTCTGGGCTGCCCCTCTTTTGCCCCCCCACCGCAAATCTCCCCCCTGCCCCACCATTAGTGGTGCCGCCAGTGCCCACAAAAGCCTCCGCGGAGGTGGAGGGACCCCACTGTGTGCCATTCGGGCTTTATGGGAAGGAAGCCCACCCTTCCCAAACCACATGGAACTCTGGCTTTACTGTGACACCACAGAAGTTCATGCAACCCAGGAGACCCTTTGTGATGCTATGGAACCTGACAGAATCCTGGCTCCACTGCCACCCCACAGAAGCTCCGGGAGCCCTGGACACCCTGGGGATGTGGAGGGACGCTGACACCACCCTGGGGACCACTGTGACGCTACGAACCCTGTGCAACCGAGGGGCCCTAGTGACACTGTTGGGCCTTTTGGAATCCACGTGACCATGGTGGGAACCCACGTGACCCTGGTGGGTACCCACGAGACGATTAATCCTGGCAGTAACCTGCTGCAGGTGGGCTCCTTTCTCCCGGCTTCCACAGATGCTTCTAGGATCCAGCTCCGGCACAGGCTTACCACGGGCTCCCAGCTTCCTTTGGAAACGGCTCTGCTCCAGGATGGCATGCTGCAGGGGATGAAGGTACGTTTTGTGCTCATGAATGGCATGCAGGTGGACAAGAAAGCCTGATCAAGTCCCTCCCCCAGCCCGTGTCCGGCTGTGTCATCTCGTCAGGGGGGACTTTGGCAGCAGCCAGAGCCCTGCTCCTGAGTCCTGGCTGGGCACGCAGCTGCTGGGACACGGCTGTGTCCTGATGTCCCTGCCAGCCAGCTCACCGGTGGACAGGATTTGGGGAATTTTGAAGCTCTTTTAAGGGGCAATTTGGCTGGTTCAGAGCGGGCAAATGGAGAATTTGAGAGGCTTTCTGGGTTGCCCCTCTTTTGCCCCCCTACCACAAATCTCCCCCGGCTATTGGTATTCCTTGCCCCACCATTAGTGGTCCCGCCTGTGCCCACAAAAGCCCCCGGGAGGTGGAGGGACCCCACTGTGTGCCTTTGGGGCTTTATGGGAAGGAAGCCCATTCTTCCCAAACCACATGGAACTCTGGCTTTACTGTGACACCACGGAAGTTCATGCAACCCAGGAGACCCTTTGTGATGCTATGGAACCTGACAGAATCCTGGCTCCACTGCCACCCCACAGAAGCTCAGGGAGCCCTGGACACCGTGGGGACGCTAGGGACGCTGACACCACCCTGGGGACCACTGTGACGCTACGAACCCTGTGAAACCGAGGGGCCCTAGTGACACTGTTGGGCCTTTTGGAAGCCATGAGACCCTGGTGGGTACCCACGAGACGATTAATCCTGGCAGTAACCTGCTGCAGGTGGGCTCCTTTCTCCCGGCTTCCACAGATGTTTCTAGGATCCAGCTCCCGCACAGGCTTACCACGGGCTCCCGGCTTCCTTTGGAAACGCCTCTGCTTCAGGATGGCATGCTGCAGGGGATGAAGGTACGTTTTGTGCTCATGAATGGCATGCAGGTGGACAAGAAAGCCTGATCAAGTCCCTCCCCCAGCCCGTGTCCGGCTGTGTCATCTCGTCAGGGGGACTTTGGCAGCAGCCCAGGTCCTGCTCCTGGTCCTGGCTGGGCACGCAGCTGCTGGGACACGGCTGTGTCCTGATGTCCCTGCCCGCCAGCTCACCGGTTGGAAAGATCTGGGGAACTTTGAAGCTGTTTTAAGGGGCTATTTGGCTGGTTCAGAGCGGGCAAATGGAGAATTTGAGAGTCTTTCAGGGCTGTCCCTCTTTTGCCCCCCACCGCAAATCTCCCACCCTCTATTGCTATTCCCTGCCCCACTATTAGTGGTCCCGCCTGTGCCCACAAAACCCCCCGCAGAGGTGGAGGGACCCCACTGTGTCCCGTCCGAGATTTATGGGAAGGAAGCCCACCCTTCCCAAACCACATGGAACTCTGGCTTTACTGTGACACCACAGAAGTTCATGCAACCCTGGAGACCCTTTGTGATGCTATGGAACCTGACAGAATCCTGGCTCCACTGCCACCCCACAGAAGCTCAGGGAGCCCTGGACACCGTGGGGACGCTGGAGCCCTGACGCTAGGGACGCTGACACCACCCTGGGGACCACTGTGACGCTATGAGCCCTGTGCAACCGAGGGGCCCTAGTGACACTGTTGGGCCTTTTGGAATCCACGAGACCCTGGAGGGAACCCATGAGACCCTGGTGGGTACCCACGAGACGATTAATCCTGGCACTAACCTTCTGCAGGTGGGCTCCTTTCTCCCGGCTTCCACAGATGCTTCTAGGATCCAGCTCCCGCACAGGCTTACCAGGGGCTCCCGGCTTCCTTTGCAAAGGGCTCTGCTCCAGGATGGCATGCTGCAGGGGATGAAGGTACGTTTTGTGCTCATGAATGGCATGCAGGTGGACAAGAAAGCCTGATCAAGTCCCTCCCCCAGCCCGTGTCCGGCTGTGTCATCTCGTCGGGGGGGAATTTGTCAGCAGCCGCAGCCCTGCTCCCTAGTCGTAGCTGGGCACGCAGCTGCTGGGACACGGCTGTGTCCTGATGTCCCTGCCAGCCAGCTGACCGGTGGACAGGATTTAGGGGATTTTGAAGCTCTTTTACGGGGCTATTTGGCCGGTTCAGAGCGGGCAAATGGAGAATTTGAGAGGCTTTCTGGGCTGTCCCTCTTTTGCCCCCCCACAGCAAAACTCTCCCCTCTATTGGTATTCCCTGCCCCATACCTAGTGGTCCCGCCTGTGCCCACCAAACCCCCCGGGAGGTGGAGGGACCCCACTGTGTGCCGTTCGGGCTTTATGGGAAGGAAGACCACCCTTCCCAAACCGCATGGAACTCTGGCTTTACTGTGACACCACGGAAGTTCATGCAACCCAGGAGACCCTTTGTGATGCTATGGAACCTGACAGAATCCTGGCTCCACTGCCACCCCACAGAAGCTCCGGGAGCCCTGGACACCGTGGGGACGCTAGGGACGCGACACCACCCTGGGGACCACTGTGACGCTACGAACCCTGTGCAACCGAGGGGCCCTAGTGACACTGTTGGGCCTTTTGGAATCCACGAGACCGTGGAGGGAACACACGAGACCCTGGTGGGTACCCACGAGACGATTAATCCTGGCAGTAACCTGCTGCAGGTGGGCTCCTTTCTCCCGGCTTCCACAGATGCTTCTAGGATCCAGCTCCAGCACAAGCCACCACGGGCTCCCGGCTTCCTTTGGAAGCGGCTCTGCTTCAGGATGGCATGCTGCAGGGGATGAAGGTATGTTTTGTGCTCATGAATGGCATGCAGGTGGTCAAGAAAGCCTGATCAAGTCCCTCCCCCAGCCTGTGTCCGGCTGTGTCACCTCGTCAGGGGGACTTTGGCAGCAGACCAGGTCCTGCTCCTGATCCTGGCTGGGCACGCAGCTGCTGGGACACGGCTGTGTCCTGATGTCCCTGCCCGCCAGCTCCCGGTGGAAAGATCTGGGGAACTTTGAAGCTGTTTTAAGGGGCAATTTGGCTGGTTCAGAGCGGGCAAATGGAGAATTTGAGAGGCTTTCTGGGCTGTCCCTCTTTTGCCCCCCACCGCAAATCTCCCCCCCTCTATTGCTATTCCCTGCCCCACCCCTAGTGGTCCCGCCTGTGCCCACAAAACCCCCCGCAGAGGTGGAGGGAACCCACTGTGTGCCGTTCGGGATTTATGGGAAGGAAGCCCACCCTTCCCAAACCACATGGAACTCTGGCTTTACTGTGACACCACAGAAGTTCATGCAACCCAGGAGACCCTTTGTGATGCTATGGAACCTGACAGAATCCTGGCTCCACTGCCACCCCACAGAAGCTCCGGGAGCCCTGGACACCGTGGGGACGCTAGGGACGCTGACACCACCCTGGGGACCACTGTGACGCTACGAACCCTGTGCAACCGAGGGGCCCTAGTGACACTGTTGGGCCTTTTGGAATCCACGTGACCCTGGAGGGAACCCATGAAACCCTGGTGGGAACCAACGACATGAGCAATCCTGGCAGTAACCTGCTGCAGGTGGGCTCCTTTCTCCCGGCTTCCACAGATGTTTCTAGGATGCAGCTCCCGCACAGGCTTACCACGGGCTCCCGGCTTCATTTTGAAACCCCTCTGCTCCCGGATGGCATGCTGCAGGGGATGAAGGTACGTTTTGTGCTCATGAATGGCATGCAGGTGGACAAGAAAGCCTGATCAAGTCCCTTCCCCAGCCCGTGTCCGGCTGTGTCATCTCGTTGGGGGGGACTTTGGCAGCAGCTGGAGCCCTGCTCCCTAGTCGTAGCTGGGCACGCAGCTGCTGGGACACGGCTGTGTCCTGATGTCCCTGCCCGCTAGCTCACCGGTGGACAAGATTTGTGGAAATTTGAAGCTGTTTTAAGAGACAATTTGGCCGGTCCAGAGCGGGGAAATGGAGAATTTGAGAGGCTTTCAGGGCTGTCCCTCTTTTGCCCCCCCACCGCAAAACTCCCCCCTCTATTGGTATTCCCTGCCCCATACCTAGTGGTCCCGCCAGTGCCCACCAAACGCCCCGGGAGGTGGAGGGACCCCACTGTGTGCCGTTGGGGCTTTATAGGAAGGAAGACCACCCTTCCCAAACCGCATGGAACTCTGGCTTTACTGTGACACCACGGAAGTTCATGCAACCCAGGAGACCCTTTGTGATGCTATGGAACCTGACAGAATCCTGGCTCCACTGCCACCCCACAGAAGCTCAGGGAGCCCTGGACACCGTGGGGACGCTAGGGACGCTGACACCACCCTGGGGACCACTGTGACGCTACGAACCCTGTGCAACCGAGGGGCCCTAGTGACACTGTTGGGCCTTTTGGAATCCACGTGACCCTGGTGGGAAACCACGAGACGATTAATCCTGGCAGTAACCTGCTGCAGGTGGCCTCCTTTCTCCCGGCTTCCACAGATGCTTCTAGGATCCAGCTTCTAGGATCCAGCTCCGGCATAAGTTTACCACGGGCTCCCAGCTTCGTTTGGATACGGCTCTGCTCCAGGATGGCATGCTGCAGGGGATGAAGGTACGTTTTGTGCTCATGAATGGCATGCAGGTGGACAAGAAAGCCTGATCAAGTCCCTCCCCCAGCCCATGTCTGGCTGTGTCATCTCATCAGGGGGACTTTGGCAGCAGACCACGTCCTGCTCCTGATCCTGGCTGGGCACGCAGCTGCTGGGACACGGCTGTGTCCTGATGTCCCTGCCAGCCAGCTCACTGGTGGACAGGATTTGGGGAATTTTGAAGCTCTTTTAAGGGGCTATTTGGCCGGTTCAGAGCGGGCAAATGGAGAATTTGAGAGGCTTTCTGGGCTGTCCCTCTTTTGCCCCCCTACCACAAATCTCCCTCCTCTACTGGCATTCTGTGCCCCACCCCAGTGGTCCCTCCTGCCTCCACAAAACCTCTTGCGGAGGTTCAGGGACCCCACTGTGTGCCGTTGGGGCTTTATGGGAAGGAAGCCCACCCTTCCCGAACCGCATGGAAGTCTGGCTTTACTGTGACACCACGGAAGTTCATGCAACCCAGGAGACCCTTTGTGATGCTATGGAACCTGACAGAATCCTGGCTCCACTGCCACCCCACAGTAGCTCAGGGAGCCCTGGACACCGTGGGGACGCTGGAGCCCTGGACGCTAGGGACGCAGACACCACCCTGGTGACCACTGTGACGCTGCGAACCCTGTGCAACCGAGGAGCCCTAGTGACACTGTTGGGCCTTTTGGAATCCACGTGACCCTGGAGAGAACCCATGAGACCCTGGTGGGAACCAACGAGATGAGCAATCCTGGCAGTAACCTGCTGCAGGTGGGCTCCTTTCTCCCGGCTTCCACAGATGCTTCTAGGATCCAGCTCTGGCACAGGCTTACCACGGGCTCCCAGCTTCCTTTGGAAACGCCTCTGCTCCAGGATGGCATGCTGCAGGGGATGAAGGTACGTTTTGTGCTCATGAATGGCATGCAGGTGGACAAGAAAGCCTGATCAAGTCCCTCCCCCAGCCCGTGTCCGGCTGTGTCATCTCGTCAGGGGGACTTTGGCAGCAGCCCAGGTCCTGCTCCTGGTCCTGGCTGGGCACGCAGCTGCTGGGACAAGGCTGTGTCCTGATGTCCCTGCCAGCCAGCTCACTGGTTGGAACGGCCTGGGGAACTTTGAAGCTCTTTTAAGGGGCAATTTGGCTGGTTCAGAGCGGGCAAATGGAGAATTTGAGTCTTTCTGGGCTGTCTCTCTTTTGTCCCTCACCGCAAATATCCCCCCCTCTATTGCTATTCCCTGCCCCACCCCTATTGGTCCCGCCTGTGCCCACAAAACCCCCCGCAGAGGTGGAGGGAACCCACTGTGTGCCGTCCGAGATTTATGGGAAGGACGCCCACCCTTCCCAAACCACATGGAACTCTGGCTTTACTGTGACACCACAGAAGTTCATGCAACCCAGGAGACCCTTTGTGATGCTATGGAACCTGACAGAATCCTGGCTCCACTGCCACCCCACAGAAGCTCCGGGAGCCCTGGACACCGTGGGGACGCTAAGGGACACTGACACCACCCTGGGGACCACTGTGACGCTACGAACCCTGTGCATCCGAGGGGCCCTAGTGACACTGTTGGTCCTTTTGGAATCCACGTGACAATGGTGGGAACCCACGTGACCCTGGTGGGTACCCACGAGACGATTAATCCTGGCAGTAACCTGCTGCAGGTGGGCTCCTTTCTCCCGGCTTCCACAGATGCTTCTAGGATCCAGCTCCGGCACAGGCTTACCACGGGCTCCCGGCTTCCTTTGGAAACGCCTCTGCTTCAGGATGGCATGCTGCAGGGGATGAAGGTACGTTTTGTGCTCATGAATGGCATGCAGGTGGACAAGAAAGCCTGATCATGTCCCTCCCCCAGCCCGTGTCCGGCTGTGTCATCTCGTTGGGGGGGACTTTGGCAGCAGCTGCAGCCCTGCTCCCTAGTCGTAGCTGGGCACGCAGCTGCTGGGACACGGCTGTGTCCTGATGTCCCTGCCAGCCAGCTCACCGGTGGACAGGATTTGGGGAATATTGAAGCTCTTTTACGGGGCTATTTGGCCGGTTCAGAGCGGGCAAATGGAGAATTTGAGAGGCTTTCTGGGCTGTCCCTCTTTTGCTCCCCTACCACAAATCTCCCCCCACTATTGGTATTCCCTGCCCCACCATTAGTGGTCCCGACTGTGCCCACAAAAGCCCCCGGGATGTGGAGGGACCCCACTGTGTGCCGTTTGGGCTTTATGGGAAGGAAGCCCACCCTTCCCAAACCACATGGAACTCTGGCTTTACTGTGACACCACGGAAGTTCATGCAACCCAGGAGACCCTTTGTGATGCTATGGAACCTGACAGAATCCTGGCTCCACTGCCACCCCACAGAAGCTCCGGGAGCCCTGGACACCGTGGGGACGCTAGGGACGCTGACACCACCCTGGGGACCACTGTGACGCTACGAACCCTGTGCAACCGAGGGGCCCTAGTGACACTGTTGGGGCTTTTGGAATCCACGTGACCATGGTGGGAACCCACGTGACCCTGGTGGGTACCCACGAGACGATTAATCCTGGCAGTAACCTGCTGCAGGTGGGCTCCTTTCTCCCGGCTTCCACAGATGCTTCTAGGATCCAGCTCCGGCACAGGCTTACCACGGGCTCCCGGCTTCCTTTGGAAACGCCTCTGCTTCAGGATGGCATGCTGCAGGGGATGAAGGTACGTTTTGTGCTCATGAATGGCATGCAGGTGGACAAGAAAGCCTGATCAAGTCCCTCCCCCAGCCCGTGTCTGGCTGTGTCACCTCGTCAGGGGGACTTTGGCAGCAGACCAGGTCTTGCTCCTGGTCCTGGCTGGGCACGCAGCTGCTGGGACACGGCTGTGTCCTGATGTCCCTGCCGCTAGCTCACTGGTGGACAGGATTTGGGGAATTTTGAAGCTATTTTAAGGGGCTATTTGGCCGGTTCAGAGCGGGCAAATGGAGAATTTGAGAGGCTTTCAGGGCTGTCCCTCTTTTGCCCCCCCACCGCCAAACTCCCCCCTCTATTGGTATTCCCTGCCCCATACCTAGTGGTCCCGCCAGTGCCCACCAAACGCCCCGGGAGGTGGAGGGACCCCACTGTGTGCCGTTGGGGCTTTATGGGAAGGAAGACCACCCTTCCCAAACCGCATGGAACTCTGGCTTTACTGTGACACCACGGAAGTTCATGCAACCCAGGAGACCCTTTGTGATGCTATGGAACCTGACAGAATCCTGGCTCCACTGCCACCCCACAGAAGCTCAGGGAGCCCTGGACACCGTGGGGACGCTAGGGACGCTGACACCACCCTGGGGACCACTGTGACGCTACGAACCCTGTGCAACCGAGGGGCCCTAGTGACACTGTTGGGCCTTTTGGAATCCACGTGACCCTGGTGGGAAACCACGAGACGATTAATCCTGGCAGTAACCTGCTGCAGGTGGGCTCCTTTCTCCCGGCTTCCACAGATGCTTCTAGGATCCAGCTTCTAGGATCCAGCTCCGGCATAAGTTTACCACGGGCTCCCAGCTTCCTTTGGATACGGCTCTGCTCCAGGATGGCATGCTGCAGGGGATGAAGGTACGTTTTGTGCTCATGAATGGCATGCAGGTGGACAAGAAAGCCTGATCAAGTCCCTCCCCCAGCCCATGTCTGGCTGTGTCATCTCATCAGGGGGACTTTGGCAGCAGACCACGTCCTGCTCCTGATCCTGGCTGGGCACGCAGCTGCTGGGACACGGCTGTGTCCTGATGTCCCTGCCAGCCAGCTCACTGGTGGACAGGATTTGGGGAATTTTGAAGCTGTTTTAAGGGGCTATTTGGCCGGTTCAGAGCGGGCAAATGGAGAATTTGAGAGGCTTTCTGGGCTGTCCCTCTTTTGCCCCCCTACCACAAATCTCCCTCCTCTACTGGCATTCTGTGCCCCACCCCAGTGGTCCCTCCTGCCTCCACAAAACCTCTTGCGGAGGTGGAGGGACCCCACTGTGTGCCGTTGGGGCTTTATGGGAAGGAAGCCCACCCTTCCCGAACCGCATGGAACTCTGGCTTTACTGTGACACCACGGAAGTTCATGCAACCCAGGAGACCCTTTGTGATGCTATGGAACCTGACAGAATCCTGGCTCCACTGCCACCCCACAGAAGCTCAGGGAGCCCTGGACACCGTGGGGACGCTGGAGCCCTGGACGCTAGGGACGCAGACACCACCCTGGGGACCACTGTGACGCTGCGAACCCTGTGCAACCGAGGGGCCCTAGTGACACTGTTGGGCCTTTTGGAATCCACGTGACCCTGGAGAGAACCCATGAGACCCTGGTGGGAACCAACGAGATGAGCAATCCTGGCAGTAACCTGCTGCAGGTGGGCTCCTTTCTCCCGGCTTCCACAGATGCTTCTAGGATCCAGCTCCCGCACAGGCTTACCACGGGCTCCCGGCTTCCTTTGGAAACGGCTCTGCTCCAGGATGGCATGCTGCAGGGGATGAAGGTACGTTTTGTGCTCATGAATGGCATGCAGGTGGACAAGAAAGCCTGATCAAGTCCCTCCCCCAGCCCGTGTCTGGCTGTGTCATCTCGTCAGGGGGACTTTGGCAGCAGACCAGGTCCTGCTCCTGGTCCTGGCTGGGCACGCAGCTGCTGGGACAAGGCTGTGTCCTGATGTCCCTGCCAGCCAGCTCACTGGTGGAAAGGATTGGGGAATTTTGAAGCTCTTTTAAGGGGCTATTTGGCTGGTTCAGAGCGGGCAAATGGAGAATTTGAGAGGCTTTCTGGGCTGTCCCTCTTTTGCCCCTCACCGCAAATCTCCCCCCTCTATTGGTATTCCCTGCCCCACCCCTAGTGGTCCCGCCTGTGCCCACAAAACCCCCCGCGAGGTGGAGGGACCCCACTGTGTGCCGTTCGGGCTTTATGGGAAGGAAGCCCACCCTTCCCAAACCGCATGGAACTCTGGCTTTACTGTGACACCACAGAAGTTCATGCAACCCAGGAGACCCTTTGTGATGCTATGGAACCTGACAGAATCCTGGCTCCACTGCCACCCCACAGAAGCTCCGGGAGCCCTGGACACCGTGGGGACGCTAAGGGACACTGACACCACCCTGGGGACCACTGTGACGCTACGAACCCTGTGCATCCGAGGGGCCCTAGTGACACTGTTGGTCCTTTTGGAATCCACGTGACAATGGTGGGAACCCACGTGACCCTGGTGGGTACCCACGAGACGATTAATCCTGGCAGTAACCTGCTGCAGGTGGGCTCCTTTCTCCCGGCTTCCACAGATGCTTCTAGGATCCAGCTCCGGCACAGGCTTACCACGGGCTCCCGGCTTCCTTTGGAAACGCCTCTGCTTCAGGATGGCATGCTGCAGGGGATGAAGGTACGTTTTGTGCTCATGAATGGCATGCAGGTGGACAAGAAAGCCTGATCAAGTCCCTCCCCCAGCCCGTGTCTGGCTGTGTCATCTCGTTGGGGGGACTTTGGCAGCAGCTGCAGCCCTGCTCCCTGGTCCTGGCTGGGCACGCAGCTGCTGGGACACGGCTGTGTCCTGATGTCCCTGCCAGCCAGCTCACCGGTGGACAGGATTTGGGGAATTTTGAAGCTCTTTTAAGGGGCTATTTGGCCGGTTCAGAGCGGGCAAATGGAGAATTTGAGAGGCTTTCTGGGCTGTCCCTCTTTTGCTCCCCTACCACAAATCTCCCCCCACTATTGGTATTCCCTGCCCCACCATTAGTGGTCCCGACTGTGCCCACAAAAGCCCCCGGGATGTGGAGGGACCCCACTGTGTGCCGTTTGGGCTTTATGGGAAGGAAGCCCACCCTTCCCAAACCACATGGAACTCTGGCTTTACTGTGACACCACGGAAGTTCATGCAACCCAGGAGACCCTTTGTGATGCTATGGAACCTGACAGAATCCTGGCTCCACTGCCACCCCACAGAAGCTCCGGGAGCCCTGGACACCGTGGGGACGCTAGGGACGCTGACACCACCCTGGGGACCACTGTGACGCTACGAACCCTGTGCAACCGAGGGGCCCTAGTGACACTGTTGGGCCTTTTGGAATCCACGTGACCATGGTGGGAACCCACGTGACCCTGGTGGGTACCCACGAGACGATTAATCCTGGCAGTAACCTGCTGCAGGTGGGCTCCTTTCTCCCGGCTTCCACAGATGCTTCTAGGATCCAGCTCCGGCACAGGCTTACCACGGGCTCCCGGCTTCCTTTTGAAACGGCTCTGCTCCAGGATGGCATGCTGCAGGGGATGAAGGTACGTTTTGTGCTCATGAATGGCATGCAGGTGGACAAGAAAGCCTGATCAAGTCCCTCCCCCAGCCCGTGTCTGGCTGTGTCACCTCGTCAGGGGGACTTTGGCAGCAGACCAGGTCTTGCTCCTGGTCCTGGCTGGGCACGCAGCTGCTGGGACACGGCTGTGTCCTGATGTCCCTGCCAGCCAGCTCACTGGTGGACAGGATTTGGGGAACTTTGAAGCTGTTTTAAGGGGCTATTTGGCCGGTTCAGAGCGGGCAAATGGAGAATTTGAGAGGCTTTCTGGGCTGTCCCTCTTTTGCCCCCCCACCGCAAATCTCCCCCCTCTATTGGTATTCCCTGCCCCATACCTAGTGGTCCCGCCTGTGCCCACAAAACCCCCCGGGAGGTGGAGGGACCCCACTGTGTGCCGTTGGGGCTTTATGGGAAGGAAGCCCACCCTTCCCAAACCGCATGGAACTCTGGCTTTACTGTGACACCACGGAAGTTCATGCAACCCAGGAGACCCTTTGTGATGCTATGGAACCTGACAGAATCCTGGCTCCACTGCCACCCTACAGAAGCTCAGGGAGCCCTGGACACCGTGGGGACGCTAGGGACGCTGACACCACCCTGGGGACCACTGTGACGCTACGAACCCTGTGCAACCGAGGGGCCCTAGTGACACTGTTGGGCCTTTTGGAATCCACGTGACCCTGGTGGGTACCCACGAGACGATTAATCCTGGCAGTAACCTGCTGCAGGTGGGCTCCTTTCTCCCGGCTTCCACAGATGCTTCTAGGATCCAGCTCGACACTCCGGCATAGTTACCACGGGCTCCCGGCTTCCTTTGGAAACGGCTCTGCTCCAGGATGGCATGCTGCAGGGGATGAAGGTACGTTTTGTGCTCATGAATGGCATGCAGGTGGACAAGAAAGCCTGATCAAGTCCCTCCCCCAGCCCGTGTCCGGCTGTGTCATCTCGTCAGGGGGACTTTGGCAGCAGCCAGCCCTGCTCCCTAGTCCTGGCTGGGCACGCAGCTGCTGGGACACGGCTGTGTCCTGATGTCCCTGCCAGCCAGCTCACCGGTGGACAGGATTTGGGGAATTTTGAAGCTCTTTTAAGGGGCTATTTGGCCGGTTCAGAGCGGGCAAATGGAGAATTTGAGAGGCTTTCTGGGCTGTCCCTCTTTTGCCCCCCTACCACAAATCTCCCCCCACTATTGGTATTCCCTGCCCCACCATTAGTGGTCCCGCCTGTGCCCACAAAACCCCCCGCGGAGGTGGAGGGACCCCACTGTGTGCCGTTGCGGCTTTATGGGAAGGAAGCCCACCCTTCCCAAACCACATGGAACTCTGGCTTTACTGTGACACCACGGAAGTTCATGCAACCCAGGAGACCCTTTGTGATGCTATGGAACCTGACAGAATCCTGGCTCCACTGCCACCCCACAGAAGCTCCGGGAGCCCTGGACACCGTGGGGACGCTAGGGACGCTGACACCACCCTGGGGACCACTGTGACGCTACGAACCCTGTGCAACCGAGGGGCCCTAGTGACACTGTTGGGCCTTTTGGAATCCACGAGACCCTGGTGGGTACCCACGAGATGATTAATCCTGGCAGTAACCTGCTGCATGTGGGCTCCTTTCTCCCGGCTTCCACAGATGCTTCTAGGATCCAGCTCCGGCACAGGCTTACCACGGGCTCCCGGCTTCCTTTGGAAACGGCTCTGCTCCAGGATGGCATGCTGCAGGGGATGAAGGTACGTTTTGTGCTCATGAATGGCATGCAGGTGGACAAGAAAGCCTGATCAAGTCCCTCCCCCAGCCCGTGTCTGGCTGTGTCATCTCGTCGGGGCGCTTTTGGCAGCAGCAATAGCCCTGCTCCTGCTCCTGGTCCTGGCTGGGCACGCAGCTGCTGGGACATGGCTGTGTCCTGATGTCCCTGCCCGCCAGCTCACCGGTGGAGAAGCTTTGGGGAAGTGGGAAGACTTTTTAAGGGGCTATTTGGCTGGTTCAGAGCGGGCAAATGGAGAATTTGAGAGTCTTTCTGGGATGCCCCTCTTTTGCCACCCCACCGCAAAGCTCTGCCCTGCCCCACCATTAGTGGTCCCGCCTGTGCCCACAAAAGCCTCTGGGAGGTGGAGGGACCCCACTGTGTGCCATTCGGGCTTCATGGGAAAGAAGCCCACCCTCCCCAAACCACATGGAACTCTGGCTTTACTGTGACACCACGCAAGTTCATGCAACCCAGGAGACCCTTTGTGATGCTATGGAACCTGACAGAATCCTGGCTCCACTGCCATCCTACAGAAGCTCAGGGAGCCCTGGGCACCGTGGGGACGCTAGGGACGCTGACACCACCCTGGGGACCACTGTGACGCTACGAACCCTGTGCAACCGAGGGGCCCTAGTGACACTGTTGGGCCTTTTGGAATCCACGTGACCCTGGAGGGAACCCACGAGACCCTGGTGGGAACCCACAAGACCCTGGTGGGAACCCACGAGATGATTAATCCTGGCAGTAACCTGCTGCAGGTGGGCTCCTTTCTCCCGGCTTCCACAGATGCTTCTAGGATCCAGCTCCCGCACAGGCTTACCAGGGGCTCCCGGCTTCCTTTGGAAACGGCTCTGCTCCAGGATGGCATGCTGCAGGGGATGAAGGTACGTTTTGTGCTCATGAATGGCATGCAGGTGGACAAGAAAGCCTGATCAAGTCCCTCCCCCAGCCTGCGTCCGGCTGTGTCATCTCGTCGGGGGGACTTTGGCAGCAGCCGCAGCCCTGCACCTGGTCCTGGTTGGACATGCAGCTGCTGGGATACAGCTGTGTCCTGATGTCCCTGACGCTAGCTCACCGGTGGACAAAATCCGGGGAACTTTGAAGCTGTTTTAAGGGGCAATTTGGCTGGTTCAGCGGGGTCAAATGGAGAATTTGAGAGGCTTTCTGGGCTGTCCCTCTTTTGCCCCCCTACCACAAATCTCCCTCCTTTATTGGTATTCCTCCCTGCCCCACCCCTAGTGGTTCCGCCTGTGCCCACAAAACCCCCCGCGGAGGTGGAGGGACCCCACTGTGTGCCGTTCGGGCTATATGGGAAGGAAGCCCACCCTTTCCAAACTACATGCAGTTTTGCCTTGATTGTGACACCGCATAAGCTCATGTAACTCAGGAGACCCTTTTTGGAATTTGGGTGGCTCATTTCTGATGTGGGCTGTTGGGCAGTATCAGGCTGTGGGATAGGATTTCTAGTCTGTGCGGCAGGGTCTCTAGTGTCTGGCGCCCTGTCAGGCCCTGGGGCAGGATCTCGAGTCTCTGCGGCCGTGTCAGGTTCTGGGGCCCGATCTCTGGTGTCTGCGGCAGGGTCTCTTGTCTCTGGGACAGGATCTCTAGTCTATGGGGCCCTTTCGGGTTCTGCGGCAGCATCCCTAGGCTCCAGGGTAGGTATCAGGGTGGCTATCCAAGTCAATCTCCCCTTATCTCTGAGTACTAAGTGGAATAGGCCTATCTGCAACACCATCCTCTGTACAATATCATTAGCATTTAGGAATAATCTGAATCCTTCAAAAACTGGTGGAGTGGACCCAAAGAGATGGGTTAAGGGTTGGGAGAAATTTTCCCCTGGTGTCATCTCCTCACAGTAGGTCCCATTATTAAAGTAACCTCAAAAGCATAGAGCTAGTGTGTGATAGCCCTGTATCCAGTGTCCCACATTCCGGAGGATGTTAAAAACCCATGAATTCTTCACCTTATCAACCCATAGGGCAAACTGGATAACAGCAACAGTGGCCTTAGTCAGAGGACCCATGTTTAGAAAAGGAGCTGCAAAAGGGAGAAATATAGCCACGACCCCGTGCCACTCGAACCAGGGGAAACTGGACCACATAGTGCTGCCTAGCAAGGTTTCTATATTCAGCACACAGAACTGAGTTATCCATGAACTGTTACTCCTTTTTCAGCCCTTTCTCTCAATGCCCTCAGGCCTCATGTTGGGTGCCAAGATCTGTCTTGGTTTGAAAGACAGGCGTCAGACAAGAAGGGCAGGAGACTCCCCTGAAATGGAAAATGCAACCCCCTTCCCTCTAAATTATTATAAATTTGAAAATAAGGGGCTTTTAGGCAAAGATATGAGGGATAGGAATAACAGTTCTTTACTAATAAATATATATGTATAACAACACAAACAAACAACAGTAACTGTGGCAGTCACAGCAAGCAGCAGCACGAACCCATTGCAGCCTCTCTCGGCCTCAGGCCCTTTCCCCTGGGTGCAGTTCCTCCTCCCGGTGAGCAGGGCGGGTGCGATGGTTCCCCCGCGGCTGCAGGGGGCGCCCCGGAGCGAGCTCGGAGTGCACCGGTAATGGCGGCGCAGGGTCTGGGAAGGGACAGATGAAAATCCTCACAACCCCCTGGCAGCCAATCCCAGTGCCCGGCCGGATCCTCAGGAACAGCAGGCTGGAACAGCAGGGGCGAGCACAGATCCTGGGTGGTGGGCGAGATGCACCAAACTCCGGTGCTGCAGCAGGGAAGCCCAGCAGGTCACAGCGTAGGGGCTACAGAGTAGCAATCCCAGCAGTGGCAGGGACAGAGCGGCCGTGGCCCAGCTCCCAGCGGGACAGGGAGAAGAGCAGGCTTAGAAAGCCTGGGAGTTCGCCTGTAGAAAGCAAACAGCCGAAGAAGCAGAAGCTTGCAGTGCTGACAAAGACGTCCACACCGAAGGCAGACAGCTCCCCTACTGCACGCTGAGAACCCCAGCCAGCCCCCCGGGTGTCCCAACCCCCCAGGTGACAAAAGGGTGGTTAGTTCCACCCCGCCCCTGTGGCTAGGTCTTTTATTTCTTTTAAGTACCCAGTAGTTTGTCCCCTGGCAACTAGTATGGGGAAAAGAAGAGAAAAACAAGCTAAAATCCTAAACCCCAACAACGGAAAAAGGGGAGAAAACGAGAGGGAAAAGGCAAGAAAAGGTATGGAAAATGAGAGGGAAAATGAGGGAGAAAAGGCAGGAAAATGTATGGAAAAATGCAGATAAATGAAGGGCAAACGGCGGGAAAATGTACAGAAAAAGGTGGGTAAATGAGGGGGAAAAAGGTGGGAAAATGTATGGAAAAAAGCAGGTAAATGATGGGACAAAGGCAGAAAAATTACAGAGAGAAGGAGGGAAAATGAATGGTAAAAAAGAAGGAAAAAGTATGGAAAAATGTGGGAAAATTAGGGGGAAAAGGCGGAAAAACGAATGGATAAACGGAAGGAAACTATGGAAAAATACAGGTAACTGAGGGGGAAAAGGCAGGAAAATGTATGGAAAAAGGCAGGTAAATGAGGGGGAAGAGGCAGGAAACTGTATGGAGAAAGGCAGGAAAATGAGAGGGAAAAGGCAGAAAAATGAATGGAATAAAGGAAGGAAAATGTATGGAAAAATGCTGGCAAATAAGGGGGAAAAGGTGGGGAAATGTATGGAAAAAGGCGGACAAATGAGGGGGAAAAGGCGAGAAAATGAGGGGGGTGAATGCGAGAAAATGAGGGAAAAGTTACGGAAAAAGGCAGGTAAATGAGGGGGAAAGGAGGGAAAATATATGGAAAAAGGCAGATTAATGATGGGGCAAAGTCGGGAAAATGACGTGCAGAAAGTGGGAAAATGAGAGGGAAAAGGAAGAAAAACAAATGGAAAAAAGGAAGGAAAATGTATGAAAAAACAAGGGTAAATGAGGGGGAAAATGCAGGAAAATGTGTGGAAAATTGCGAGGAAATGAAGGAAAAATGGCAGGGAAATACCCTGGAAGAAGGCAGGAAAATGAGTGAAAAGGCATGAAAATTAATGGAAAAAGGCAGGTAAACAAGGGGGTAACGGTGGGAAAATGAGGAGAAAAAGGCAGGAAAAGCAATGGAGAAAAAGAGGGAAAATTAACTGGAAAAGGCAGGAAACTGAATGGAAAAAAGGTGGGAAAATGAAAGAAAATGTATGGAAAAAAGGGAGGAAATGAAGGGGAAAAGGCAGGAAAATGTGTGGAAAAAGGCGGGTAAATGAGGGGGGGAAAGGCCGGAAAAGGTATGGAAAAAGGAAGGTACATGATGGCGCAAATGCAGGAAAATGAGGTGGAAAAGGGGGGAAAATGAATGGAAAAAGAGAAGAAAAATGTATGGAAAAACGCGGGTAAAGGTAGGGCAAATGGTGGGAAAATGAGGAGGTGAATGCGGGTAAATGAGGGGGTGAATGTGAGAAAATGAGGGGGAAAAGGCCGGGAAATGTATGGAAAAAGGCAGGGAAATGAGAAGGAAAAGGTGGGAAAATGAATGGATAAAAAGAAGGAAAATGTTTGGAAGAACACAGGTAAATGAGGCGGAAAAGGAGGGAAAATGGTGGGGGGAAAGGCAGGAAAATGTATGGAAAAGGGCAGGTAAATGAGAGGGAAAAGACGGGAAAATGAATGGAAAATAGGAAATAAAATGTATGGAAAATTGCGGGTAAATGAGGGGGGAAAGGCAGGAAAATGTAGGGAAAAAGGCAGGTAAATGATGGGGCAAAGGTGGCAAAATCATGGGGAGATAGTGGAAAAATGAGTTGGCAAAGGCTGGAAAATGAACGGAAAAATGAAAGGACAGTGTATGGAAAAACACGAGTAAATATAGGGGAAAAGGCAGGGAAATGAGGGGGTTAACGTGGGAAAATGAGGTGGAAAAGGCGGGAAAATGTATGGAAAAAGGAAGGTGAATGATGAGGCAAATTCGGGAAAATTACAGGGAGAAGGTGAGAAAATGAGAGGGAAAAGGCAGGAAGGTGAGTGGAAAAAAAGAAGGAAAATGTATGGAAAAACGCGAGTAAATGAGTTGGAAAAAGCGAGAAAATGAAGCAGTGAGTGCGAGAAAATGAGGGGGAAAATGCGGGAAAATGTATGCTATAACGCAGGTAAATGAGGGAGAAAAGGTGGGAAAATGAGGAGAAAAGGGCAGGAAAAGCAATGGAGATAAAGCAGGGAAATTATTGGGAAAAGGTGGGAAATTAATGGAAAAAAGAAAATGTATGGAAAAAGGCAGGTAAATTAGGAGGAAAAGGCAGGAGGTTTAATGGAAAAAGGCGGGGAAAGGAATGGAAAAAAGGCAGGAAAATGACTGGGAGAAGGCAGGAAAATGAGGAAGAAAGGCGGCTAAATGAATGGAAAAATAGTGGGAAACTGAATGGAAAAAAAGCAGGAAAATGAGGGGGGAAAATTACAGGAAAATGATGACAACAAGGCAGGAAAATGAGGGGGAGAGGGTGAGAAAACGAATGGAAAAAAGGCAGGACAATATATGGAAAATGGTGAGTAAATGAGGGGGAAAGGCAGGAAAATAAGGAAAAAAATGCAGGAAATTGTATGGAAAAAGGGGAAAATGAGGGGGGGAAGGCAGGGAAATGAATGGAAAAAGGCAGGAAAATGACATGGAGAAGGCAGGAAAATGAGGAGGAAAAGGCAGGAAAGTGTGGAGACAAAGGTGGGAAAATGAATGGAAAAAGGCCTGAAAATCAGCAGGAAAGCACGGGAAAATGGATGGAAAAAAAGGTGGGAGAATGTATGGAAAAAGGCAGGAAAATTACTGGAAGAAAGGCATGAAAATTACTTGGAGAAGGCTGGAAAATGAAGGGGAAATGTAGGAAAAATTAATGGAAATAGGCAAGAAAATGTATTGAAAAAGCAAGAAAATGAGGAGAAAAAGGCAGGAAATTGAGGGGGAAAAGGCAGGAAAATGAGGGGTAAAGGCAGGAGAATGACGGGGAGAAGGCAGGAGACTGAGAGGGAAAAGGCAGAACAATGTATGGAAAAAGGCAGGAAAATGACAGGGAAAAAGCAGAATAATGAGTGGGAAAAGGCGGGAAAGTGAGGAGAAAATGGCAGGAAAACGAGGGGCAAAAAGGCGGAAAAATGACAGCGAGAAAGCAGGAAAATGAGGGGGAGAAGGCGGGAAAATGAATGGAAAAAAGGCAGGAAAATGTATGGAAAAAGGCAAGTAAATGAGTGGGCAAAGGCCGGAAAATGAATGGAAAAATGGCAGAAAAATTGGGCCAGGAACCTAAGCCGGTGTTCCATGAATGTCTTCAGCGCTTCCAGCTGGTACGAGTGGCCATCCACATCCACAGTCTGGAAAAGTGGGAAAATTCCAAGGGATGACGGGGGAGAAAGGGAATGAAAGCTGTTTTTCCAGGGATTTCCAAGGGAATTTGTTGTGCTGGCTGAATTCCTGCTCGAATCCCCACGTGATTCCCACAAAATCCCCTCACGATTCCCACAAAATTCCCTCATGATTCCCACAAAATCCCCTCACAGTTCCTGCCAAAATCACCTCACAATTCCCATAAAACATCCCCTCACTCCCGCCAAAATCTCCTCATGATTCCCACCAAATTCCCGTCACTATTCCCGCCAAAATCCCATCACGA